>JAVGWX010000013.1:72403252-72435752 GCA_036924085.1 Ariolimax columbianus
AGTTAGGTTGAAAAAAAGTCTGTAAGCGACTTCTCTAGCTTTTGGTGTAATGTGGGGGTTGTGTAGTTTTGTGAACGTGTTCGTGTAGTCTGTTTTAAAATATTTGTAACCTCTTTTTATTCTAAGGTGTAGTGGGGGTGCTTGTAGCTTGACTAGATGTTTGTATATTTGATTTGTCTTCTGTTGTGTTAGTTGTTCGTGTCCTAGGATGGCTTTTATGCATGACGTGTAGAAAGGCGGTAATGTCCCACAGAAGTGTGGGGCCAATTGTCTTCTGACTCTTACATTAGCTTTCCCTAAATTTTTTTTATGGTTTGTTTGGAAGGGCCGCACACTGTATTTTCCTGGCGGAGGCACGCCCTTACCACCCAGGACCGTAGTAGTCCTTTGGGCGACAACAGGACGCTTTAACCAGTGCTTGGATACGTGTATGTGTCTGTATGTACCTTTGCTAATTAGGGCTAATTAATGGAAGGGCCTGACCCTGAGGGCGCGTTGTTAGAGTTGTGTAAGAGTGCGTGAATTCGAGAAAGATGTGTTCCGTTTCTTTTCCTAACAGTAAGCCAGGTGCATGTTTATAGATGGATAAACTGGAGCGTATTGTTACATGTGTAATGAACCATGTGCAATTGTCTCTAAAATCAATCTGCAACTCGACGCAGAATGAAAGTCTAACTCAAAATACAACGAAGTTGTAAGGGGGTAGCATTGGATTACTTCCCTTTAAATCCAATAGACATAACTCTCGATGGAAAGTTGAAGTTTCTTAGTTGACAGGGATAGCATGCAATTACTTCCCTTTAATATCAGTAGAGATAACCCTTGGTGAAAAGTTGAAGATTCTTCAGTTTCTTGTTGGAAATGTGAATGGTCCGAATTTCTTACAAGAAGATGTTCCACAAATCACTTACATATACTTGATAACCATATAAACATATTTTATACAACCGGATCGTGCTTGAGATTTCCTGGATATAAAAGCTAATTTCTGCTTTTTAGAAACGAAGTGATTATCATAAGGGCAGGTCTCATGTGGCTTCAAAAGACAAACTATCAGGCAACGTTTGATGCCCATTGTTGAGGTCTGCGGTGAAACTTAATGACAATGAATTACTAGCAGACCCGTGGAGATGATCTGCTCATCAGTCGAATTGTTCGATATTAAAGAACACAACAACTGTTTAACAATTCAACCCCCCCCCCCCCATACCTTCCCACAGCTCTCCCCCAAATCACCATTGCATTTATTCTCTACACTCCAACCAGCTCATCAATGTCCCCTTCAATTTCCCGCCCTCTCCCAAACCTCTAATTCCTTCAACCCTTCCATCAATGTCCCCTTCAATGCCCGCCTTCTACAAAACCTCCAACTCCTTCAACCCGTCCATCAATGTCCCCGTCACCTTCCAAACCTCTAATTCCTTCAACTCTTCCATCAATGTCCCCGTCACCTTCCAAACCTCTAATTCCTTCAACCCTTCCATTAATGTTCCCGTCACCTTCCAAACCTCTAAATTCCTTCAACCCGTCCATCAATGTCCCCTTCAATGTCCCACCCTCTCCCAAACCTCTAATTCCTTCAACTCGTCCATCAATGTCCCCTTCGATGTCCAGTCACCTTCCAAACCTCTAATTCCTTCAATTCGTCCATCAATGTCCCCTTTGATGTCCAGTCACCTTCCAAACCTCTAATTCCTTCAACTCGTCCATCAATGTCCCCTTCGATGTCCAGTCACCTTCCAAACCTCTAATTCCTTCAACTCGTCCATCAATGTCCCCTTCGATGTCCAGTCACCTTCCAAACCTCTAATTCCTTCAACTCGTCCATCAATGTCCCCTTCAATGCCCCGTCACCTTCCAAACCTCTAATTCCTTGAACCCTTCCATCAATGCCCCGTCACCTTCCAAACCTCTAATTCCTTCAAGCCTTCCATCAATGGCCTGTCACCTTCCAAACCTCTAATTCCTTCAAGCCTTCCATCAATGCCCCGTCACCTTCCAAAGCTCTAATTCCTTCAACCCTTCCATCAATGCCCCGTCACCTTCCAAACCTCTAATTCCTTCAAGCCTTCCATCAATGGCCTGTCACCTTCCAAACCTCTAATTCCTTCAAGCCTTCCATCAATCGTCTGTCACCTTCCAAACCTCTAATTCCTTCAACCCGTCCATCAATGTCCCTTTCAATACCCCGCCCTCTACCAAATCTCCAATTCCTTCAACCCGTCCATCAATGCCCCGTCACCTTCCAAACCTCTAATTCCTTCAAGCCTTCCATCCATCAAATGATCCCATATAGCGCCATATGGTGTAGTGTTCCAGCCAAATGTTGAGCTGAACGCACATTAAACCGCAACCTACCTATTTCCACCTTCCCCCGCTCCTAACCTTCATCTATCCTCCTCCCCCTCTTGAGTCACACATTTCACGCCTCCCCACTCCCACCCTCCATCCCTCAATCTCATCAACGCGTCTTTCAAACTCAAAACTGACTCATTTTTCATATTTTCTCTCTTTGTCTCCCTCTGCCGGGAACATTCTATCACCGTACCTTTTCATACGCCTCATGGATGAAGTCATCAAAGCCTGCAAGGAACGGACAAAAAAGTATGAGTAGGGTACTGAAAGATGAGACCAAGTTACATATCGGAACTAGCATTTGTAGATGACGTGGCCTTGATCACGAAATCCAAAGAACATCTCCAGATCAACTTGCAGGTCTGTGAAGAAGAGTTGAAGAAGAGAGGAATGCACATCAGCAACTCCAAAACAAAAACCATGGTGATCGACAGAGATGAAAAGAGACATCAGATAACCCTGGGAACACGAGCACTGGAGAAGGTCAGCAACTTTAAATATCTAGGAGTGGTAATAGACAGCAGGGGAGGAATCAAAGAGGAGATAACTGCACGAAGGGCAGCAGCAGGTAGACTTTTCCATGCAATAAACAGAGGTTTCATCAGTAAAAGAGAAATAAGCAGGAAAACAAAGATGGATGTATACCGCTCGACCTATGTGCCTGTCCTGAAATATGGATGTGAGTCATGGGCAATGACTACAGCCCAAGAAAGGCAATTACAAACTTCAGAAATGAGGTACCTAAGAAAGGCGGTCCAGGTGACGAAAAGGGACAAGATCCGTAACCAGACAATACGAAGCAAACTCGGAGTTCAACCCCTGCAGACACGAGTGGAGCAGTCCCAACTACAGTGGTTTGGCCATGTCTGTAGACTGGAAGAAGATCGGATACCAAAGCGCTGATGGGAGATCAAAAGTCAAGGACGCAGACCCCGAGGACGTCCCAAAGTACGTTGGGAAGACAACATACGACAGTCCCTAAGTGATAGAGGACTGGATTGGAAAAAGGCCAGAAAAAAGAGGACGGATAGAGCAGTGTGGCGTTCTCTCTGGCAAACCTCTACACCTCACAGTAGAAGAGGAGCCACTAAGAAAGTAAGTCTCCCTATGTCCCTCTTATGTGTGATTCTGTCAGTTATCACCGCGTTCCAACTCGCGTTTGATCATAACATGCCCGAAAAAAGATAACTGCCTTGACTTGATTTTTGAAATCCGCTGTCGTTTTGTCTGTTCTTGCTCAAGAACCACGTAATTCGATTTCTTTGTATTCCGTGAACTTCTCAATATTCTGTAAAACCACAGGGGGAGGAGAACTAACGTCTGGTCATGCAAAATATACTGATCGGACATGTTAGTCAGGGTCAGGTAAAATATACTGATCAGACGTGTTAGTCAGGGTCAGGCAAAATATACTGGCCAAGACTTCCCCGCAGTTCTCCTTGGAAACGAGCTGTTTTCATAGCAGACTGGATAACGTGGGATCGACGTGATCCCTGTAGTAGTGAGCGAAGCATAGCACAACCGCCTGGAGGAGCCAGGTCCACCTTCATCAGCACGTTCAGGATGTAAGGAAAGCTACAACATCCCGCCACTTAGCGCCCTTTTCAGGGCGCACAAAAGAGTACATCTACTCATTGTGGGCATTCAACATCATAAAACCACATTTCCGTTGCCCCCAAATGATCCCTGTTCCCCTGCTAATTGTCCATGACTCACTGCCGTATGTCAGTACTGGTTCCACGTCGCGTCCAAGAACTCGCTTCCTTAAATCCAGTGATAAGTTTTTCTTGTAGAAGGTTCCGCTCATGCTCTGGAAGACTGGTTTTGCCTTGGCTATTCTGTTTTATATTTCATAATTACTTCTTCCATCAGAGCTGATGTTGGTGCCCTAGTATTGTAATACATGTACATGTTTTCGTTCTGTCTCATTCCCCTGTATACACTAATTTGGGATCAAGATGATGAGCAGCCCCTGAGCTGCAGTGGTCAGCGACCCATAGCTGACTGCTAGCGTCAGAGCCAGCGAACCAGAGCTGCCAAGACCCTTCTACACCTCCACGCGGTGATCTTGGATAACAGGCTGCAGCAGGGCAGACTGGCTAAGGAGAAGGGATCGAAGAGGGAATGCTAACCCGGTACTCAAAAAATGCTTGCTGAAGTCGGATGTGTTGGACCGAAATGTGCAAATATCGCAGTCAGGCTGTAAACTACGACACAACGCATTCCGTTCTCTGGACTACATTCTGCTACTTAGGCCCTTTCAGGGTTTGGTAGCGGGAGATTGTGAACGAACGAAGCTAAACCAAGCCAAGCTAAGCCAAACCAAGTGAAACTAAACCAAGCCAAACCAAACCAAACCAAACGAAGCCAAACCAAACCAACCTAAGCCAAACCAAACCAAACCAAACTAAGCCAAGCCAAGCCATACAACAATTTGGGAGATTTGTATTCCTTAGACACCACCATGACTTCTGATTTTCTTTGATTTAAGCTGAGGTCTTAATTTTCGCTTTGAGTAACTACCATTTTGACCAGTTCTGACTTATTCTAGACTATTAAGGCAATGTCATCACTTAAATGTACTTGAAGCTTGTATTAGTTCTATGTGTGAAAACCTCTTTTCATCGAATTACCCTTCATTCTCAGAAGGTTCCATGCTATTGTCTGCAGGGATGGCGCTAGATATCCACAATTCACTCCTGTCAAACGCCTACCGAATGTGGAGTAGCCGTCTAGATTAGAGAGATAGATTTAAAAACAATGCGTCATGTACGAAGGGGCTTCAAATTAAAGCCGTAAATATATTTTTTTATATATTTATTCTGACAAAAAATGAAACACAACTGTATCATTGTCTACGTAGCCACCATCGGGTTCGGTACAAGCCGCCCTCTCCCATGCCAACCCCCGCCCCATACCGCACTCCCGGCACCTATAAAATACAGGGATTATTGTAAATACAAATTGGTCTAGGTCGCGTGTGTAGCCGCTCATGCACCACCTGCTGGATCTCGTTATCGGCCCTGAAAGCATTTCCTTCCAATGCCCGTGTTAGTCGCCTAAAGACGCGGAAATCACTTCGGGATGGGTCTGGTGAGCGCGGCGGATGTGGTAGACATTAAAAATGGAGGTCTTTGATGGTTGCAGTCGTTGCATCGCGCATTGTGATGTTGCTAAAGGACACATTTACTCATAAGTCCACGTCGTTTAGATTTGGTTGTGGGTCGAAGATGGTTCCTGAGAAGATCTTCATTCGTGGTACTGGTGATAGTGTTCTCCCCTGGGCATGTGGCACTCTAAAATAACGCCTCGTTCATCGCAGAACATGGTCAGTCTAACTTTCCCTGCAGACTGCTGAGTGTGAAACTTCTTCGGTTTCGACGAGGAGGGATGAAGCCATTCCTTGCTCGCTCTCTTCACCCCAGGCTCGTGGTAGTGAATCCAGGTATAAAAAAAAGTAAAGTAAAAGTAAAGTAACCCATAGCATTACTGCCGTAGGGGTGTGAGGTGTTCGCGATCTCACATTTCAAAGGCTCGGCTATAAGAAGGCGGTAGCCATCTCCTCTCCCTTCTCCCTCGCCGCGTTTACTTCCCGGACTGAACCGGTACCCATTTAAGGCTAGGTCGAACCGGGAGCCATTGCGGTCTGAAAAAACATTACCGCCTCAACTGGGGAATGAACCCAGGACCACTCAGATGCGAAGCCAGCACGCTAACCACTGCGCTACGCGGCTCCAGGTATCAGCTCCTGTAAAAATTCTTTGCTAGAAGACCATCCCCATCTGTTTCAAAGCGCAGCAACAGTTCCTGACAGGAACAACTCTGGAGTAAGCTGCAGTCGCCCCCACCTTGCAGACACTTTGTGGTACTGTAGCACATCATGGATAATGTGGTGTGTTCAACCTTCACTGATGTCCAGATGTGGTGTGTTCAACCTTCACTGATGTCCAGATGTGGTGTGTTCAACCTTCACTAATGTCCAGATGTGGTGTGTTCAACCTTCACTGATGTCCAGATGTGGTGTGTTCAACCTTCACTGATGTCCAGATGTGGTGGGTTCAACCTTCACTGATGTCCAGATGTGGTGTGTTCAACCTTCACTGATGTCCAGATGTGCGACAATTTCATTCACAATCAATTAGCGATTTTCCTTTACGAGTTGGTCAACGGCGGCAATCGACTTTGGGGTCACTACTCGGTGTGCTTGACCCGACCGTGAACAGAACCGACCGTCAGAGAACTCACGCTGTTCTGGAACTTCCTACTTTACTCATACACTTGATGGAGTAAAAGGCATATATTATCGTACTGGACCTTCATTCGCAGATGATAGGTTTCGCCTCTTGGCTGCTCAACAACCGATAATAATAATAATAATAGCTGTCCATCGTTGTCGATGAGGACCGCCGACATCATCCTTGTCACATATTTCCCTGTTGGGTGTGGGTGCGCGTGTGGCTGAACGAAAACATCTGCTACATAGCGGGCACATGAGGTTTGTTAAGGGGATGGTGTTCACGCTGTTCAGGATTTCCCGGTCTCACGTCTGCTCTGGGCTTTCACAACACGGTCGTCTTCGCTGGTAGCTACACCCGATTTGACTGCGTTTTTCCAGTCAGATCTGTTTTGTGGAAGACATGTCTGTCTGGCAAATTTGTCAGTGAGTCCTTCAAACCGTATTTAAAATTGTTTCTTTGGGCGCCCTCTCTCGCCCCATCCCTCTCTCAGCTCGCCGTAGAGAAGCTTCTTTGGGAGCCGCTCGTCTGACATACGGACGAGGTGTCCGGCCCATCCTAGTCGTGCTTTTTCTAGCAGTGCATCGATGCTGGGCATGTTAGCCCTCGAGAGAACCTCGATGTCAGTGACACGATCTTGCCATCGGATGTGGAATATTCGCCTCAGGCAACCTGTGTGGAAGTGGTTTAACCTCCTTGCATGTGCAGAGTATACAGTTCAGCTTTCGCAAGCGTAAAGTAAGGTTGGAATGATGGTTGCACGGTAGACTGAGTTCCCACACCATCGAGTGCATTATACCGATTCTATCAAAAACGGATAACAGAACGTTGCTTATCTGTGGTGCATGTCAGTAGTGCGGCGGCCATCTTTTAACTACAACTATGACGTCATGTTGTTCGTCTGCACCGTGATGGCACGTGCAGGATATTCTTGACAGCCTTAACAACCATATTTTTCTAATTTCTAATATACTTTTAATGTTTTCATTTGAAGGCCACTCGTACAATACTTCGATACAAGAGTTGTTTCCCGTTTTTCTACGAATAATAAGAAGAGGATGATGAAGAAGAAAAAGGAAAAGCATAAGAAGGAAAAAAGCAAGATTAAGAAAAGCAAGATGAAGAACGGAAAGAAGAAGCAGAAGAAGAAGAAAAAGGAGAAGAAGAAAAAGAAAACTGAAGAAGAAGAAGATCAGGAGGAGGAAAAAAAAGAGCAGGTAAAAGGAGGAAGAGAACGACAAAGAACAGGAGGAAGGAGATGAAGAATTGGAAGAAGAAGAAGATAAAGAAGAAGAAGAAGAAGGAGAAGAAGAAGAACAAGAAGAAGAAGGAGAAGAAGAAGATGATGAAGAAGAATAATAAGAAGAAGAACAAGAAGAAGAAGGAGAAGAAGAAGATGATGAAGAAGAATAATAAGAAGAAGAACAAGAAGAAGAAGGAGAAGAAGAAGATGATGAAGAAGAAGAAGAAGAAGAAGAAGAAGAAGGAGAAGAAGAAGAACAAGAACAAGAAGAAGAAGAAGAAGAAGGAGAAGAAGAAGAAGAAGAAGAAGAACAAGAACAAGAAGAAGAACAAGAAGAAGGAGAAGAAGAAGAAGAAGAAGAAGAACAAGAACAAGAAGAAGAAGAAGAAGAAGAAGAAGGAGAAGAAGAAGAACAAGAACAAGAAGAAGAAGAACAAGAACAAGAAGAAGAAGAAGAAGAAGGAGAAGAAGAAGAACAAGAACAAGAAGAAGAAGAACAAGAACAAGAAGAACAAGAACAAGAAGAACAAGAACAAGAAGAATAAGAAGAAGAAGAAGAAGGAGAAGGAGAAGAAGAAGAACAAGAACAAGAAGAACAAGAACAAGAACAAGAAGAACAAGAACAAGAAGAACAAGAACAAGAAGAAGAAGAAGAAGAAGAAGAAGAAGAAGAAGAAGGAGAAGAAGAAGAAGAAGAAGAACAAGAAGAAGAAGAAGAAGAAGAAGGAGAAGAACGAGCACAGAAAAACGAAAGAATAAAAAACCGGCAGAAGAAGAAAATGAAGGCTGATGGATTAGAGAATTAGCCTGGAGATCCGTATTCACAGATAAATACTTTAGAAGAAAGACAGATCTTTCGACTGTAATAAAACCGAATGATGTTGTGATAAAGAATATAAAGAAAGTAAAACTTGCAATAATAAAACTAGCTCACACACGAGAAAAAACAAACCCTCCCCCCAAAAAACTAAGAAAAACAAGCAGAAGTTGCATGTTTTGTTTTTGTTATTTATGTGACAAATTGTGTTTCTTTAATCAGCAAAATTCACGTCACGCGAACAAGATCTGATTAAAGGGACTCCTAACACAATTATGTCCTCCACACGACAGCACCGGACGGAGCCACAGTCATTTGTAACCGGTAACATGGAATTACCGGAGAGGCTCCGTGAATATTTATGTGTTGTGTTTCAGGTTGGATATTTGCACGTTTTTCTGAATCGATACGGGTAGTTGTACTAGGTATTGTACCAATGTGTGTGTATTTGTGTATGCGTGCTGTTAGCGATTTGGTAGTATAGTGGTTTGAGTGCTTCCTGCTTACGGCGGAATGATCAAGTTCGTTCCCTGGTAGTGACACGCTAAAATATATCCACATGTTGTTGGTTCTTCTACTTAACTTAACTTAACTTAATGTCTTTATACTGGTTTAAGCGGGACGGCGTGGCATAGTGGTTAAGTGGCACGGCTCACAATCCGAAGGTGCTGGGTTCGATCCCCATCACAGCACCGGTCGGTACACCGGGGAAGCAAACCCTTAGAAAATGCAGGAGGAAGCAGATCCTTACATAAAATGCATGCTGAAGTCGGATGCACTGGGCCGACAGACGCAAAATAAAAACACAATGCAACGCACACCGCCTTGGGGATTAGAAAAATAAGGCAAACGAAAAAAAAAAATTTTAAAACTGGTTTAAGAGACTGTTGAGTTTGTATACAACTAGTTTCATTTACATTACCTTGCTCTAAAAGCTATGCGCATCCAATCTATTCTTAAATGCATTAATTGTGCCTGTCTCCACTACTTTCTGTGGCAATGCATTTCAAGCATTCACCACTCTCTGACTAAAAAAATATTTCAGAATATCTAATCTGGACCTCTCTTTAGTTAATTTGTAGGTATGCCCTCTTGTTCTTGTGGGTGGCTGTATTTTTAAAAAACTGATCTTATAAACCTGTCTTAAGTCACTTCGAATTCTTCTCTCTTCTAGACACTGTAGGCCGGTTTTTCTGAGTCTTTCCTCATAACTGTAATTCTGGAATCCCACTATCATCTTTGTCGCTCTTTTTTGTACTCTTTCCAGCATGTTTATATCTCCTCTATGATAAGGACTCCACACCTGTACACAGTACTCCAATCTAGGTCTAACTAAAGCTTTATACAGTTTGACGATCACTTCCTTGCTCCTATGTTTAATATTTCTTTATATCATCCCTAACATTGGATTTGCCTTTTTCACTGCTACCTTAACTTACTCACTCACCTTTCCTGTATGATCTATTATAACCTCTAGGTCCCTTTCCTTATCTCTAACTTTCTAATATTGTTCTCGCCCATTCTGTAATTATGTTCCATAGTGGATCTACCCATGTGGATGACTGTACATTTATCTACATTAACCTCCATTTGCCAGCTTACAGACCATTCTTGAATGTTATCTAATTTTAACATCTTTATACTAGCTAAGAAGACTCCACAGAGTCTGTATTCAACCAGTTTCTCGGATGATGGTTTTTACCAATGTGCGAGTCCATCTTAATAGACTCAAACACTAGAGCTATGTAGACTCGCGGCCAGTTAGGCGCCATCTATGCTGCTCTTCACAAACCGCCTAACCATTCCGGGATTATGCCATATCACACAGTTAGTCCTCTCTAACGACATGCTCTCTGTGGGGCAGTGGGGCGATCCTTGCCTCTGTCATACACAAAACCCCGGTGGACCACTCCGGACCACAGCATACTAATAGCATCTATTCACAGAGCTACAATGAATGATCTTCGTTTGTTCATGTTCTGGGCCGTTTTCTTGTCTTCCTTCCGCGAGACTCCGGCTGCCTTGTTCTCTTATTTCACAACTTTTCGATAAGTTTCGCTATGGAAGCTCGCAGATTTTCACACCGACAGATAAGTTTTTGTGATAAGAACTGCATCTGGGGGGTTAAGTTCTACAGATGGAGCTCCATCGCTCCTGTGTGTGGAAGCTCTACAGAACGAGCTACATCGCTCCTGTGTGTGGAAGCTCTACAGAACGAGCTCCATCGCTCCTGTGTGTGGAAGCTCTACAGAACGAGCTCCATCGCTCCTGTGTGTGGAAGCTCTACAGAACGAGCTCCATCGCTCCTGTGTGTGGAAGCTCTACAGAACGAGCTCCATCGCTCCTGTGTGTGGAAGCTCTACAGAACGAGCTCCATCGCTCCTGTGTGTGGAAGCTCTACAGAACGAGCTCCATCGCCCCTGTGTGTGGAAGCTCTACAGAACGGGCTCCATCGCCCCTGTGTGTGGAAGCTCTACAGAACGAGCTCCATCGCCCCTGTGTGTGGAAGCTCTACAGAACGGGCTCCATCGCCCCTGTGTGTGGAAGCTCTACAGGAACATAATTATTTCGCTTGAACTTCATCTGCTGTCCATTACAGCTTCCTGCTGTTGCTGTTGTTGCTGTTGCTGTTGTTGTTGTTGTTGTTGTTGTTGAATGTCTACAATGAATCTTTTGTGCGCACTAAAAATGACGTTAAGTTGCGGATTGTCGTAGCTTTCCTCACATCCTGAGCGTGCTGATGAAAGTGGACATGAGTCCTCCGAGCGGTTGTGCTTTGCCTGGCTTTATCTGCGTGTCGCTCAATACTACGGGGATAATGTCGATCCCTGACCTTATTAACCAAGCTGTCGTGAAAACAGCCCGTTTCCAGGAAGGGTTACGTGGAGGCCAAGGTGAGGGTCTTGCCCAGTATGTTTTTCCTGAACCTGACTAACATGTCGGATCAGTATGTTTTGCCTGACCAGACAGTCTTCCTTAGCAGACGTGCTAACCTTCAGATAGGTTACTGGGGAAAAAGGGGTCCACCCTCTTAGAAGTGCTGTTGACTTGGTCATGAGACATTGTGAGTCATGCAATGTGCATCATATCCCATATAGACCACTCTCCAACAAGTATTCCTTGTCCACCCTACTCGTCTCTTTCTATGTGGGTTCCAATCCAGCGCATGTCTGGATATATATATATATCCAGGCTCCTTTCTTGTGGTGTGTCCTATCCGATCTTGACTTCGTATACAAATCACCTGCTGTATTGGCTGTATACGTGCACTTTGGCGCCATTGTACGGTGTGTCACGTGTGTGAATGTTAAAGCCCTATCGTTATGAATTTACATCAGAGCGTCGGTTTCACACATTGTTTTCGGGCAGAGTTCATTCCATAGTTGTTGGTTGATGTTTTAATCTTAATCTTAATCGACCCGTTCTTCGATAATGTGGTTGATCCTGTATTGGTCCTAACTATGTTTCCAATCTTTATAGTCGTGAACCCGAGTTGACAAGAGGTTAAAGGTGAGGGTTAAAGTTCACCCAGGGTCTTCCAATTTGGGTCAGTCTCCATCTGTAGAACGGTACGCCGTCTGCCGTGAGAAAATCACACAGAGTACGAACTCCGTAGCCCAGAGATGAACCCAGTGGTCTCTCCAGCCTCAGGGATCTCTCCAGTCACGAAGTCAGGCATCCATTTAACGATGAACCAAGGGATCTCTCCAGCGATGACCTCAGGGATCCCTCCATCCATGACCCCAGGGTTCTCTACAGCGATGACCCCAGTGATCTCTCTAGCAATGAAGCCAGAGATCCCTTTAGAGATGACCCCATTGATCCCTCCATCCATGACCCCCAGGGATCCATCCAGCGATGACCACAGGGACATCCGAAAAAAATACACAACATGAACCGACCGCCTCAGCTCGAATTTCAACTCCGACCGTCTAGTCCAAAGGACGAGCAGCTGGTTCGATATAGAGTCGTGGATATTGTTGTTCGTGTCTATCTTCTTCTTCTTCGTTCATCCTCAGATCAAGGTTCCGGTTTCTCTTACAAAGGACACTTGTTTGTAAGGCTGTTTTATCTCCATACAGCTTTTGTCTCATATCTGTCTCACGAGGCCAGTATTGTTCTCTCTTTTCCTGCGTGATCATGTAGCTTTGCAGGATGTGTTCCACGGTCATGATATGCTCCCCACATGGGCACCTGTCATCTGTCGCAATCCTCATTTTGTTGTAAAGATGACTCTTGAGTCTGTTATGCCCGGCTCTCAGTCTGAAGATGATGACTTGATCGTCTCTAGTTAAGTTATAGTAGCTGTCTGCTTTTCGGAAGTCGGGGTGTTGATCAGCCCATTTCCCCCTGAAGTTGGCTTTAACTATGGTCTTGGCCTCATTATATGTGATACTCAGGTCTGTTTGTGGGGATGCTCCTCCACACTTTGCTAGTTTGTCTGCAGCTTCATTGCCTTCAATATTGCAGTGGGATAGGATCCACAATATGACCAACCTTGGGTGTTCTGCTGAGAGCTGTGTCAGGGAGAACATACATTGCTCGTGATCTTCATCATTGTGTTGTTTTAGCGCTGATATTACTGACGCGGCATCAGTCAGGAATACTATGTTTTCTTTGTGGATATCTTTATCTTGGATTACAAACTCAGCTGCGACCTTCAGTGCCTCTGCTTCTGCACGGAAATTACTGGAATATGTTCCCGTTGTTAAAACTCGAGTTTTTTTCTTCTCCATTCCTAAGCCTGTAATAGACCCCTCCACCTCCATTGGATGTGGCTTTGTTAGATGAGCCATCTGTATATACGTGTGTCCATGTTTCTGGTGGGTATACTCTCCTAAGATATTCTTCTGTGACAAATTTCCTTTCTGAAACTGTCTGAGTTCCCTTTTCCCTATTCCCTCTATGGTTTCTACCATCTCAGGGGACTTGGCTTTTTTCCATGGTGGGATTGGGATGTTTGTTTTAGATTTCTAACATTGTCTGGCTTATGATTTGGTCTGCTCTAGGAAGTTCTTTTATTTTTGATATGAAGTGGTTTCTCTTTAATCTCCCTCTTCCCATGCGATTTATTCTGTCATATATTGGGTGATCAGGCATTCGTTTGAACTTCTCCCCCGGCTGGAGTATTTTTTAGTCTCTGCGCGTCTCCATACTTTCGATTCGTGTGATGTTCTCCATTCCATTTATTTGTGTTGTTCTCATAGCTCCAGTGATGATACTTATACCTTGGTTTTGGGTTGTATTTATTTTGTGAAAGTTATTCTTTTGTGTCTATCGAATCTGCCATCGCGTGGGATGCCGTCGGCTACGTTTTTTTTTCTTTTTGGGCGTGTGCAATAGTATTTAGACCAGGTCAAAATAAGGCAGTTCGGCACACTGTTAAGAGAGAGATCGGCCAATATAAAGACCTATTGACTATGGGAAAAGCGCGCAAGCTCACATGGTATGGGCATGTTTCAAGGTCGTCTAGGGTGATCAAGGTCACATGATATATGGAAATGTTTCAAGGTCGTCTGGGTTGACCCAGAAGAGTCACACTCTTGCACAACTTTCACACGGGCCCTTGTAGTAAAGCCCTTCCATTGCACTTTGGTTGGGCTAGCTTCTGAAGGCGCACAAACCTAACATGAGTACATACAGATGCACACATGCATCCAAGTACTGGTTTATGCGTCCTGATATCGCCCAATTGACTACGGTCTGGGGTGGAAAAGGGCGCGCCTCCGCCAGTAGAAACTAGTGAGGAAAACATCTAAGCAAAAGAAAAAAAAAAGCACTAAATGAAAAAAAGATTATATTATATGTCCATTTCAAATCTAGAAAGAGGGAGTACGAGAGTTTGAGGAGGGTAGGGAGAAGGAGGAGAGGAAGGAAGAGATAGAGGAGATATTTAGATACAAACTGATTAAAAGCCAAAGGTCGAACATGAAAAAGGAGGCTACGGAAATATGAGGGAGTGAATGCCCCTTGGAGATGAGATGTTTCCGACAACTTTTAAACGTCACGTACAAAGATCGAGTTACAAATGAGGAAATACGAGATAGAATTACAACAGCAATATGGCCTTTCGAAGACCTCTTGGCAACTGTCAAAAGAAGGAAACTCACTTGGTACGGTCACATATCGAGATCAAAGAGTCTTGCAAATACAATCCTCCACGGGAAGGTGCATGCAGACGACGAAGAGGCCGGCCCAAAAAGAGATGGGAGGACAACATAAAAGAATGGACCAGTATCCGACCAGAAGAGTCACAGGCAGCGGCATCTGACAGAGAGAGGTGGCGTGTGGTTGTGAGGGTGTCTTCATGTGTGCCTCAACGACCTCACCGGTTACGGGATGACCTGACCTGACCTGAATGCCCCTGTGCATGAGACGCGCAGTGCGGGTCGCTCTAGAAAACCCTTCATAACCTGACCCTGAAAGGCATAACAGGAAAAGGCATAACAGGAAAAGGCATAACAGGAAAAGCCAAAAGAAAGTCTAAGCATAGGTTATACAATATTCATCCACAATTTAGCGGCTTGGATTACCTTGTCATTTGCCTCAAGCATATCGCACCTATCCCATGTTTCCTGGCGGTTGGGGCAGGTCATCAGGCGGTCTAGGTCCTGTGTTGCGCAACAGTTACATGTGTCATCATCTGTGTATCAGTAAATAAATACATCACCGTTCTTTAAATGGTTGACGTCCCAGCAACATGTATAGGCATCATGGCGGCCTGAATTTGTCGTGTCTGCATAATCGTCCCGTTTCATCTTAGGTTGTTGACTTTGAGAACCTGTATTCCTTTTTCTTTGTTTGTCCATAAATATGATTTTGTTGCGTGTAGAGACATAAATGAATAAAGAGTTTGTTGGTGTTATAGTTTTTGTTGTGTGTGGTCTAGTTTCTAAGATACAGGAAGATGAAGGTGAACATTGATAAAACAAAGCACAAACATTTAGACTCACTGATTAGGGAACGTCGCTCCTCAATAAATCCTATGAAATCACAACAAAGCACTGATACTGTTCTTTTCCCCCTCAGCATATCTGCTAGTTTGCAGTTACAACTTATTTATTTGATTTACATAAACAAACTAAACAGATCAACCCCACAAAGATCTTTTACAACAACTTAACTTCCCCATTCTCGATAATTGCTGGCTCCAATCCGAGTAAAGTAGATAATAAAGTGCTTCAACGTCATTATTAATCTAACACAAAAACCTTTACGAGGTCCAAACCTGTGTAGAGAGAAGTGACGTATTTGTTTTATAAACAGACTTAATTTTAGTCACTTTCTACGAGTGCAGGGTTGTTTATAGGTGATTAAAACTGCCGTCGCTAAATCGCGACGTCTTGAGCCGTAAAACCGGCCTACAGTGTCTAGAAGAAAGAAGAATTCGTGGTAACAATACAGGTTTAGAAGATGATCAAAGGAACGGATCAATTAGACTATAACAAGTTGTTTTTTAAATACAGCCACCCACAAGAACAAGATGGCATAGCTACAAGCTGACTAAAGAGAGGTCAAGATTAGATATTAGGAAATATTTTTTTAGTCAGAAAGTGGTGTCTGCTTGGAATGCATTGCCAGGGGAGGTAGTGGAGGCAGGGCCAGTTAATGCATTTAAGAATAAACTGGATGCGCATAGCTTTAAGAGCAAGGTGATGTTAATGTAACTGGTTGTATACAGACTCTGCATGGTCTTATAAACCAGTGTAAAGACGTTAAGTTAAGTTAAAACGTAAATATTACCTGCTGTGTATTTTGCGGCGGTGGCCTGGAATTCGTCTCTTCTCTAGACAATGTAGACCGGTTTTTCCGAGGCTTTCCTTTTGAATATTATCGATGAATCCCACTACTAGTTTGATTGCTCTATTTTGTGTATCCTTTAATGCACCACGTCAGGTTACCAATTCGACAGTCCATAAACTGCCGTGGAACTCACCTCGTAGACACTTTGCGGAACTAGACACGTCATGACACTGTGGTGGGCGGAACCTTGACTGATATCCAAAAGTTCGGCTATTTCACTCAGTCACTCGTCACAATGCGATGAACTGCTGAAATTGGCTCTGGTGTCACCCCCTCGGAGTGTATGATCCGGTTGGAAACAATCTGTAACAGAATCCACAGCGTTTTGGTACTTCCTACTTCACACGAACACTTGATGGAGTGACAGACATGTAACATCGCGATCAACCTTCATGTGCCAATGAATTCCGACACATCTCACCATTTTCCTGCTAAACAAAGAAACTGATAACAGAAAAACATGCTCCTATTTTCGTGCATTCCACCAGTGGGGCGGCCATCTTGAAACGGCTACTGTGAAGGCATGTAGGTGGTTTGCAACGAGATACACCTCACATATCACTCTTGATGCCCTTAGCAACGATGATGATGATGTTCGTCCATCACATGTGATGAAGACCCCTCTATTTGTCCAGCCGTATGGACCGTCTTCTCGCTTGCTGTGTCCGCTGAAATTGGTGACTTTCGATGTGATTTTGATTAAAGTGAAACTGCGCCTTTTTTTAAAGAAACTGCGC
Organism: Ariolimax columbianus; assembly: GCA_036924085.1. Taxonomy (NCBI): domain Eukaryota; kingdom Metazoa; phylum Mollusca; class Gastropoda; order Stylommatophora; family Arionidae; genus Ariolimax; species Ariolimax columbianus. The sequence continues at coordinate 72,420,443 of JAVGWX010000013.1, forward strand.
CTTTTGTCTACCCCACTCTCTAGTCTCGAGTTACCTTAAGCCAGTAGCAAGACTGTATCGAGACGACTGGAGATTACACAGTTTGCAGATTTTTCCTTAGTGTTCGCTCTCGAAGTCTTTCCCTTAAACAGGTATCCCGCAAGGCAGCGAAGGGGGGAATGACATCTATCCTTGTATGTCTTGCCTTTCCTATAAGCGCAAGAGGTCGTACGGACGTCACTCAGCGTGTGAGTGAATTGAGCATCTCTCCTGGGCGACGTGTTCTAGCTCATTATAGTCACGTGTCTATATTTCACAGTGACACCAAAACCGACACTGTTTGCAGCTTAGGATGAAGAGCGCCAATCTCGTGTAGTTCAGCCATGTCCAACAGACCGTGAAAATACGAACCAGGATTAACCGCAGTACTAATTCATATAGCCAATGTCCAGGCCAAGATAATTGGAGGGAAGAAAACAAACACAAATAAGCGAATTAACTAGTCCAAACGGAAAACAACGACACGTCTACGTCAACACAAATGTAAGTCGTCGATTTGTGTGAATGAGACAGACAGCAGTGAAGATGGCGCCGTACTGGCTGCGGATCTAACATTGCTCTTGTGTGTTAGTTCATAATGCACGCCGCTAAAGCCATGAATTAGCCTGGAATTCACACGGTAATCAATGTAAGCAGTTAAGTCAGTAACCACTAACACGCGGTCGATGTAAACAGTTAAGTCAGTAGCTAGGTCGCAAAATGATATGGTATAGCTGAAAAATATAGTTGGCAGTTTCTAAATGTGTATGTATCAACAACATCCAGCTGTGTGATTACTGTAAGTAGGTCTCACATGCACATGCGCAGTTGAGTTTGACAATATCGACCTTGCTCACAGAGTGTACAATTAAAGAACAGCGTATTGTTATAGCTCTTTTGGGGAAAGGGGGGGGGGGGGATGTCGGTGGGAGGCGATGTGCAAAAGACGTTATGCAAAGGATGTTCATTAGGAAACGCTTCATGTTTACGATGAGACGTGGTTGTAGCTTTAAACGGAGAACACCCAGCTCAATACATTTTGGCAAGTACGCTAAATTAATTGCCAATGTCACACGACCTGGTCGTCCTGTTCAGACTGCAACAGAAGCACCTGTGTGAGAGGTGGGGGGGGGGGGGGAGAGATAATTTGAGTTGACAAGCGAGTAACGATAGACAATGCAGCAACTGCAGTGTTTGCACAGTTGAACCAACAGCATAATGCGTGATCCCACCTCGGTAGCAGACGTCTCGCGAATGACGAAGAAGTTGAACGTGAAGTGAAGATGTGGCTGAGACCACAGACCAAAGACTGCAGATGATGATGAACTGCTAAAGCCATGGAATAGGTGCATCAAATGTTGATGGCCGGATCAAGACGCGGAGCAGCGCATGAGCTGCAGTGGTCAGCGACCCATAGCTGACTGCTAGCGTCAGGGCCAGCGAACCAGAGCTGCCAAGATCCTTCTACACCTCCACGCGGGGATCCTGGATAACAGGCTGCAACAGAGCAGACTGGCTAAGGAGAAGGGATCGAAGAGGGAATGCTAACCCGGTACTCAAAAAAATGTTTGCTGAAGTCGGATCTGTTGGACCGAAAGGTGCAAATATAGCAGTCAAGTTGTAAACTACGACACAACGCATTCCGTTCTCTAGACTACATTCTGCTACTTATGTCCTTTCAGGGTTTGGTAGCGGGAGATTGAGAACGAAAAAAGCCAAGCCAAGTCAAGGCAAGCAAACCCAAGCCAAGCAAAGTCAAGCCAAGCCAAGCCAAGCCAAATGTTGACGGCAATTATGTTGGGAAAAACGAAACTTTTAAGTGAAATAATAAATGGTTTTCAAGGTAATATCTCATAAAGTTTCAATTTTATTAAAATAACAATTTGTGACCTATTTACTGACTTACTCTGGTAAGTAGGTCGGACCCTATTGGTACCTGAGATAAAAATAATCGATGTACAGTAATTATTCGCGTTGTTGCATTTTCTGTATTCGATTTTTCTTACTGACAAATGCTATTCCATCATCGTCCAAGTGACGGATTGATTAGAGCTTTTTGTATACCATACTAAAAGCAAAAGGTTTGCATCCGTCGGCATACCTAATATCCGAACATATACTATCAGAGCACCTGCATGTCTGCTCGGGAAGGTGAAATCAGCGAGGAAGGGTCCTAGTCAACCTACCTCATAAACAAGCCTCGTACAATGAAGCCTCTAACACTTTATCCCCAATAGCAGTGTCTGATATCTACCTTTACCTTTTTATCAAACCTTTTTAGCTCCCTGTGCAATAGAAGTCTACAGCAAATACACCAAGTCATCAAATGTTAACCTACCTATACCATTATAGTCGTCATAGCTTATCGTTTGGAGATAATGGGGTATATAACAGAATATGGCGCCGTAACCGGCTGCAGGTCAACATTGCTCTGCTGTTTTAGTTAATTATGGATGCCACCAGATAACGGATTTGCCTGAAATTCCCACTAGTCGACTTACACTTGTGGTCATGAAGACGTGTTGTTGCTTTCTAATTGGACTGGTTAATTCGTTAGTTTTTTGTGTGTTTTCTTCTGTCCGATTATCCTGGTCTGAACATCGGGTATATGAATAGCACTACGTTTAAACCTGTCTTGTGTTTTACGGTTTAGTTCACGAGACTGAACTTCACGAGATTGGCGCCTTTCGTCCTAGCTACAAACAGAGTCAATTTTGGTGTGTGAAATTTAGACATGTCTGAAATGGACTGAAACACAGTCGGGGAAAGATGCCGAACTCACACCCACGCCGATTGATGTCCTTACGACCTCTTGCGGTTATGGGAAAAGCAGGACACACGGCGTTAGATGTCAGGTTTACAGGTTACAGTTTTGATATTTTTTGGTCACAACTCGGGCCCGGTAACACTCGGGAAAATGTTCCTGTGTGACCTGCGGGCTATCCATGATGGATAGAAAGAGGACCTTTGTAAAATTTCAAATTCATAAAACAACAACTAAAGAGTGTTGGGTTCAGTGCTAGCTGCCTGATCATGTTTAAAAAAATGCTTGTCATTATTCCCAGCCACTGCAAAAGCGCCTGTACAGACTTCCTGCAAACGAACAGGCTGCAGTTAAAACATGGTTAACATTCCCTCGAAAAGGTGAATTAGTGCAAATGTGTGTGTATGAATGCGTTTGTGTGTGCAAGAGAGAGAGAGAGAGAGAGAGAGAGAGAGAGAGAGAGAGAGAGATAGCGAGATGGGCAGATGATGTGTGTGTTTGTGTATGTTTTGAGCTTTCAAGAGAAAGGCACAGAAGAAATATCCAAAGACGATATTAAAATGACAAAACAGAGTGTCATTCACTGTTTGAAGCGAACACTCAATGCATGGTTATCTTCCGTTCTGAGCTGGTGCAATTTTCCATGACACAAACATCATCCAATCAAATAGCCTCTAGCGCTGACATTTACCCGCGGTTGTCATGGCGACATAATGGCCGACACTCAACGCTTCAGCAGTAATCACAGCGAACACCCATTACATGCCAGAATATGTGGCTCTTGGTGGTGAATGTTCAGGAACTAACGGCTGTTAAAGAGAAGGGGGGATTGAGGGATGGCTGTCCTTGGACATTACGGGTTATTGGGATATGCAGTAATCATCATTATAAAAGTCTGTTTAATCTAAGATCCCCGTGGAGCATGTGTCATTAACAAATACACGCAAATCTGTTATGTTGTCTTTGTAGCTGGTTTGTATAGTTTTTGTGACTTAGTTTCTATCGGATATGCTAAATGCACTCAAGTCAAACATTAAAGCATTAGTTAGGCCTAGATTGGAGTACTGTGTAAAGGTGTGGATTCTTTGTCGTAGATGGGATGTAAACATGCTGGATAGAATACAAAGAAGAGCGACAAATCTGATAGTGTGATTCCAGAATTACAGTTATGAGGAAAGACTCTACAAAACCGGCCTACGCTGTCGAGAAAATAGAAGAATGCGAGGTAACAATACTGGTGCATGAGATAATCACAGGAACGGATAAATTAGACTTTAACAGGTTTTATTTTTTTAAATACAGCCGCCTACAAGAACAAGAGACAATAGCTACAAATTAATTAAAGAAAGATCCAGATTATATATCAGACAAAAAATTGTTCACTTAATCAGAGAATGGTGAATGCTTGGAATGCATTGCCACAGGAAATAGTGGAGGCAGAGTCAATTGATGCATTCAAGAATAGATTGGATAAGCAAAATTTGTTTAAAATCAAGTTTGTGTAAAAGAAACTGGTTATATACAGACTCTGCAGAATCTTCTAAGACAGAATGACGAATTTAAGTTCAGTTGTTAAGTTGTCAAATTCTTCTTAGCCGTTGCTTGCGACTTGTCTACCTATTCCTTGCTCTCCTTTCAGGTCCTGGTAAAGAATGGCCGATATGCAGTAATTTCTCACACAGTTACATTTTCGAGATTATAATTTTGTGCCGATAAATGCTGTACCAGAGGTACAATGGTGGGTCTTCAGCCTTTTTTGTCCCATATCATTTACTGTTTATCCCATATATAGACGCAACATGTTAGAAAAAAAGGCAACATTCGTTAGGGAAACAACCCCGGTGATCACTAAAATGACCTTCTCTTTGTTGATGACCAAGCAATAATAACAATAACTGCGGGACCATATCAGCAATCTTAATGAGGTCTGTACAGATTACGGTGGGAAAACCAACACAGAGAAAACTGAAGTTATGAGGATTGCAAGAAAAGAAATAGAAACAACAATATTCACACAAAATCAACAAATAAAAGCAAGTGAAAGACTTCACATACCTGGGTAACATAATCTTAGATGATGGCAAAGGCGACACAGAAATCCAAAACAGATGGAATAAGGCAAGTCAAATCATTGGGCAAGTTGACGTCTGACAGAAGAAAAAGAAATCATTGGGCAAATGTCCCCGATATTACAATGTAAACACGTGACAATGGATACAAAAAGACCGCTATACAACACGATATTCCTAACCACATTGTGCTATCAGGGCCAGAATTGGAGATTGACAAACAAAGATAAAAGAAACATTGTAACAACAAAGATGAAGTGTCTACGCAGAATGTTTGGAGAAACAAGAATGAACATAATCAGAAACGAAGATATTAGGAGACAAGTAGGTACAACACCAGTGCTAGACCTCATCAAGAGACAGCAAACCAAATGGTTCGTCCACGTGACACGTCAAACACCAGATAGTATCTCTCAGAAAGCAATGCTATACAGATACAATGGATACAAGGCCAAGGGCCGCCTACGCAGAAGTTGGATAGCAGAAATAACAGAAGCAGTACAGTTCCCCGTGTAAGAAGCACATACTAGGGCCCGGTCAAGAAACCTCTTCATAACCTGGCGCTGAAAGGCACAAGCACATACTAGGGCTCGTTCAAGAAACCCCTTCAAAACCTGACGCTGAAAGGCACAAGCACATACTAGGGCCCGGTCAAGAAACCTCTTCATAACCTGACGCTGAAAGGCACAAGCACGTACTAAGGCCCGGTCAAGAAACCCCTTCATAACCTGACGCTGAAAGGCACAAGCACATACTAGGGCCCGGTCAAGAAACCTCTTCATAACCTGACGCTGAAAGGCACAAGCACATACTAAGGCCCGGTCAAAAAACCTCTTCATAACCTGACGCTGAAAGGCACAAGCACATACTAAGGCCCGGTCAAAAAAAACCTTCATAGCCTGACGCTGAAAGGCACAAGCACATACTAGGGCCCGGTCAAGAAACCTCTTCAGAACCTGACGCTGAAAGGCACACGCACATACTAGGGCCCGGTCAAAAAACCCCTTCATAACTTGACGATTAAATTCACAGATAGGACCTACAGAAGTGGGAAAAAGAAAATACTTGGAATCATGGTATACAAACAGGCATGTAGTGCATCCACCGGGTAGCCGAAGGCTATCCGTAGTACGATACTGGGTGGGGAGTGGGATTGGAGAGAGAGAGAGAGGGGGGAGGAGGGGGGGGGGGTTTATTGCGTGTTGGCTAGGAATTGAATCACTTTTTTCAAATGTTTGCTCGGGCAGCGACTAACAGCCAATATTTATCGATTGTGAACTGTCAATGGTTCTTTTAACGTCCACAGAATGTACATATAATCTCTGAGTTTTTCGTCAATCTTCAATATGACTAGACACTGGTCTCCCCTTTCTTACGATCCACCTTGGGCTATTTGAATCCCTTCCGTCTCACGCTTTCGTTTCTTTTGAGACAAGCGCCTTGACCTCAGAGCTACAGCAACCCCTACCCCATGCACTTTTTCACTTTATGACTGAATGTCATCTCCACTTTTCACCATATGTCAGTGGTTCAGTATATTTAAAAACAAACTCTGATGTTTCAAAAATAGACAATCGCATTGGCAAATCTGCTGAGACATCTGTTCCCTTCACAACGGGGGGTGGAAAAACCAGAAACTGAGAATTAAAACCAAGACCATGGTGTATAACGCGTATCTCTTCAGCCCACTCTTACAAGATAACGAGATTTGGACAACCTACGCCAAACAAGAACACAGACTTGGATAATACCTTCTTTCTATCATAACTGCGATCCATTCTTGGAATTACATCGAGGGACAGAGTGACAAATGCAGAGGTGTACTCTAGCACCGGTTTCCCAAGCATGCCCACTCTACTTAGGAAGCAAAGACTACGATGGATTGGTCATGTTCGTCGCATGGAAGATGGTCGAATTCCTAAAGATATTCTTTAAGGACAGTTGGTGAATGACAAGACAACAGTTGGCGAACACAGTTGAGGTTCAAAGATGTGTGTAAGCGTGATATGAAAGCCCTGAACTTTGTTATGACATCCTTGGAAGACGAAGCTGCAGACAGATCCAAGTAGAGATGTGGTCCCCTCGTGTTGGGAAGAGAAGCTTTAGCAACACAGAGAAGTGAAAAGACATAACCGCAATGAGAAATACAACAATAAAAGTTTGGTAAAAATAGGCTTTGTCTACCTCTCCAAGTCGCATCATCGTATAATCAGTCATGACTGAAAGCTGCTGCTACAGTTAGCTATGACTAAAAGGGACTACTATTGTCAGTCATGACTAAAAGGGGCTACAATAATCAGTCATGACTGAAAGTGGCTGCCATAGTCAGCCATGACTGAAAGGGGCTACTACTCTCTTTGCTTCCCAACTGCCTGGCTTAGAGTGACCTATTTGAATCGGAACAAAGGCTGTTACAGTTTGCAGCAAATGGCCCTATGGTTCGGGATCCCTGCTCGGATCCCTTTGACCCTGTCAATTGATAAGGGCCGTATCTGCTTTGTATGAGCCTTATTCGATTGACCGTTTTGCAGCAGATGTTCAGCGGGTGATTGTATCAGCACTCTCAACATTCTAGATATCTGATATTCTATTTTTCATTTGTTGACTAGATATCTGACATTCTATTCTTCATTTGTTGACTAGATATCTGATATTCTATTCTTCATTTGTTGACTAGATATCTGATATTCTATTCTTCATTTGTTGACTAGATATCTGATATGCTATTCTTCATTTGTTGACTAGATATCTGATATTCTATTCTTCATTTGTTGACTAGATATCTGATATTCTATTCTTTATTTGTTGACTAGATAACTGATATTCTATTCTTCATTTGTTGACTAGATATCTGATATCCTATCCTTTATTTGTTGATTGAATATCTGATATAATTTGCTTTATTTGTTGACTGAATATCTTATATCATGTCCTTCATTTGTTGAATGGATATCTGATATTGTTCCTTCATTTGTTGACTGGATATCTGATATCCTATCCTTTATTTGTTGATTGGATATCTAATATTCTATCCTTCATTTGTTGACTGAATATCTTATATCCTATCCTTCATTTGTTGACTGGATATCTGATATTCTATCCTTCATTTGTTGACTTTATATAAATGATTTATATCCTTCTTCTGTTGACTGAATATCTGATATCCTTTCCTTCATTTGTTGACTTTATATAAATGATTTATATCCTTCATCTGTTGACTGGACATCTGATATCATATCCTTCATTTGTTGACTGGATATCTGATATCCTATCCTTCATTTGTTGACTGGATATATGATATCCTATCCCTCATTTGTTGACTGGATATATGATATTCTATCCTTTTGACTAGATGGTATGCCTATCTGTTGTAGGCCGTGCGAAATCTGAAGATTACTATTTGTTCGTTTCTGTTGTGCTGGTAATGTGCCAACTGGATACTCTGTTTCACATTCCCGGTCGAATATCGAGCAGTGAATGAACTGACATTAGCCAGCGGCTCGTGGCTGGCTATTTGTATCAGAGCCAGCGAACGACAGTTGACAAAGACCATATTCCAACTCCAAGCGATGGCCATGGAAACATACTTAACAAAAAATAGGAATCGTAGTTGGAAAACAAACTCGGTACCCAAGAAAAATCAGCTGAAACCGTGTCTCTGGCCGAAAGTCGCAGATATTGAAAGGCTCGCTGTAAACTACGACACAACATCACAACGTCCTTTTCAAGACGAAAGCAGAAGAAGAAGAAGAAGAAGAAGAAGAAGAAGAAGAAGTTTCCCATTCGGTATTTTATAATGCATCTGTTCCTGACAAACCTGGCATAAATACCATTTGTGTCAGGTTGGTGTATTGTTGAAGACTCCTTCTACAATATGTCAACCGTTCCATTACCAACAGTATTACAATAAGATGACATGTCTTAAACAAAGAAAACAGATTAGAATTCTAAGCGAAACAAATGACATACAGTTACATCAGGTCACGGGGAGCTGAGACGCTAGTCAAGTCAGGCACAACATACTGACCAGCACGTCGCGTTAAGGTCAGACACAATACACTGACCAAGACGACAATCTCTTTTCCATGTAGTGTTACCTGGAAACAGGCTGTTTTCAAGGCAGCCTGGCCGACGAGGTGGGGATCGATGTGCTTCCCGTAGTAGTGAGCGCCACGCGGATGAATCCAAGAATAGCACAACCGCCTAGATGACCTGATCCACCTTCATCAGCATGTTCGAGATGTGAGGAAATCTACTACAATCCGTCACTTAACGTCCTTTTCAGGACGGACAAAAGAGTTGTTGTTGTTGTTTCCTATGCCCACAACGAGTAAGTTACTTTTATGTGCGTCCTGAAAAGGGCGTTAAGTAACATGTTGTAGTAGCTTTCCTCACATCCCGAGCGTGCTGATGAAGGTGTGCCAGGTCCTCCAGGAGGTTGTGCTGTGCTTGGCTTCATCTGCGTGTCGCTCACTACTACGGAGATTACGTCGAAATTCACCTTGTTAGTCATACTGTTGTTTTCGACAACAGCCCGTTTCCAGGACGACCAGCGAAGAGGTAGGTAAAGATCTTGGCCAGTATATTTCTTCTGACCATGGCTAACATTCTCTGATCAGTGTGTTTTGTCTGACCAGACGTTAGCCTCCTCGTCCCGTCAGGTGAGAGTCTTGGTCAGTATATTTCTCCTGACCCTGGCTAACATTCTCTGATCAGTGTGTTTAGCCTGACCAGACGTTAGCCTCATCGTCCCGTCAGGTGAGAGTCTTGACCAGTACATTTCTCCTGACCCTGGCTAACATTCTCTGATCAGTGTGTTTAGCCTGACCAGACGTTTGCCTTATCGTCCCGTCAGGTGAGAGTCTTGACCAGTACATTTCTCCTGACCCTGGCTAACATTCTCTGATCAGTGTGTTTAGCCTGACCAGACGTTAGCCTCATCGTCCCGTCAGGTGAGAGTCTTGACCAGTACATTTCTCCTGACCCTGGCTAACATTCTCTGATCAGTGTGTTTAGCCTGACCAGACGTTAGCCTCATCGTCCCGTCAGGTGAGGGTCTTGGCCAGTACATTTCTCCTGACCCTGGCTAACATTCTCTGATCAGTGTGTTTAGCCTGACCAGACGTTAGCCTCATCGTCCCGTCAGGTGAGGGTCTTGGCCAGTATATTTCTCCTGACCCTGGCTAACATTCTCTGATCAGTGTGTTTTGCCTGACCAGACGTTAGCCTCATCGTCCCGTCAGGTGAGAGTCTTGACCAGTACATTTCTCCTGACCGTGGCTAACATTCTCTGATCAGTGTGTTTTGCCTGACCAGACATTTAGCCTCATCCTCCCGTAAAAAAAGGTAAACTCACTCATTATGGACATTAAACAACAACAACAACAACAGGACACCGCTTAAACAAGCAAAGACGTTAACAATACAAAGAACAAATTCAGTTGCCCTTCGGTAGCTTAACTCTTTAATTGTGGGATTATGTGTCCACAATAAAACTGCCACATAGTATCACTCACTGGGACTCCTTTATCTCTAGTAATGTACTGATGTGTCGTAAATTCCAATAATCTGGGTTAACATCTATTTAGTTTAATAATTTAACATTCAGAATAATGAAGATATTGAAAATGCACATTCTCTTTTGTTGTGTTATGCACTTCCGTGACGAAGTGGTTAAGCCGACGGCCTCGTGATCAGGTGGTGTGGGTTCGACTCCGGACTCCGACGTCTTTTTTCACGGGTGCTTAGTGCGGAGTCCCCTGCATCTCGTAGTCGCCCCCTAGTCGTGTTGTCCTGAACTTGCCACTGGGGTCGGGCGGCACGAGACGAGAGAGTGAGGATAAAAAGTAGCGCAGTTAAGCCTTACTAAAAATAACGTTAGCAAAATTAATTATGTCATCATCGTCTACCATGGACGGCGGCCTTTGTCTTTGCCTTGTTATGCACTTTAATTATAGGGGGACTGAGTGGCCTCGAGATAAGACGCTGGGCGCGGGTGTTGAAGGAATGGGTTCAAATCAGGGTGCAAACATGGATTTTTTCACGTGGACTTTCCGGTATTTCCGCCTATCTCTGGGTAGTAGAGATCGGACGTCGGTGTGCAGTGTCGCACACTTTAAAAATCCCGCGGCAATTGGAAATCGAAAAGAGTAGGCGGTTGAACGGCTTGATCTTCCCGATCTATTACAGGATCCTCGCCGGTGCTATGGAGCTCGTGCGTTGTGCTGAAATTATCCAACAATATGGAGAAGAACAAAGCACGTTTCGGTTAAACCTTCGAATCTTCGACTAAACTAAAATAAACTAAACTAAACTAAACTTTTATTATATAATGATAATAGTTGTCCATCGTTGTCGATGAGGACCGCCGACATCATCCTTGTCACAGATTTCCCTGTTGGGTGTGGGTGCGCATGTGGCTGAACAGGCCAATGCGGGCACGAAAACATCTGCTACATATCGGGCAATGAGGTTTGTAGAAGGGGATGGTGTTCCCGCTGTTCGGGATTTCCGCGTCTCTCGTCTGCTCTGGGCTTTCACAACATCTTCACCGGCAGCTATACCCGCTTTGACTGCGCTTCTCCAGTCAGATCTGTTTTGCGCAAGACATTCCCAGGTGTCGATGTCTATCTGGCAACTTTTCAGTGAGTCCTTCAGACCGTCTTTAAAACGTTTCTTTGGGAGCCTTCTCTCGCGCCATCCCTCTCTCAGCTCGCCGTAGAGAAGCTTCTTTGGGAGCCGCTCGTCTGACATACGGACGAGGTGTCCGTCCCATCCTAGTCGTGCTTTTTCTAGCAGTGCATGGATGCTGGGCATGTTAGCCCTCAAGAGAACCTCGATGTCAGTGACACGATCTTGCCATCGGATGTGGAATATTCGCCTCAGGCAACCTGTGTGGAAGTGGTTTAACCTCCTTGCATGTCCAGAGTATACAGTCCAGCTTTCGCAAGCGTATAGTAAGGTTGGAATGATGGTTGCACTGTAGACTTTGAGTTTGGTCTTGACGCTGATGCCACGACGTGCCCAGACCATCGAGCGCATTCTACCAAAGGCTGTGCTGGCCTTTGCTATTCTGCTTGCCACCTCATCGTCTAGGCTGACAGATCTCGACAGCGTGCTGCCCAGATATGTGAATTTGTCTACGGCTTTCAGCGTCTGCTCGCTGACTGTAGCCCTTGGTTTTGTATACGGCATGCCTGGTGCTGGTTGGTACATGACCTCTGTTTTTTTGGCATTTATGGTCAGGCCAAAATTTTCTCATGCAGCAGAGAACTGGTCCATTCCAACCCGCATGTTCAGTTCTGAGTTGCTCATTAGAGCGCAGTCGTCAGCAAATACAAGTTCCCTGATTATGTCGCCAGCCACTTTGGTTTTGGCCTTCATTCTTCTGGAATTGAGTAACTTGCCATCTGTGCGGTACTTTATGGGTATTCCAAGCTCCAATGATCTGAAGGCGTCTGTCATCATGGCCGCGAACATCATGCTGAACAAAGTCGGGGCAAGTACACATCCTTGTTTTACTCCGTTTGATACTAGAAACGTTTTAGAGATTGCACCGCTGTCCAGTACACGAGCACACATGCCTTCGTGTAGCTGTTTCGCCATAGTTATGAACTTGCTGGGGCAGCCAAACTTAGATATTATCATCCACAGCCCTCCTCTGTTAACTGTATAAAATGCCTTTGTCAAATCAATAAATGTGGTGTACAAGGCCTGATTTTGTTCTCGACACTTCTCTTGTCCTTGGCGAGCGGCAAAAATCATGTCCACAGTTCCTCTTCCGGTTTCTCTACACAGAAAATATAAATGTGTGATGCTAGGTTTTTATTAAATTATTTTTTGTTCAAATAATCAAAATAAAATATTAAATAATCATAATAAAATATTAAATAATCATAATAAAATATTAAATAATCATAATAAAATATTAAATAATCATAATAAAATATTAAATAATCATAATAAAATATTAATTAATCATAATAAAATATTAAATAATCATAATAAAATATTAAATAATCATAATAAAATATTAATTAATCATAATAAAATATTAAATAATCATAATAAAATATTAAATAATCATAATAAAATATTAAATAATCATAATAAAATATTAAATAATCATAATAAAATATTAAATAATCATAATAAAATATTAAATAATCATAATAAAATATTAAATAATCATAATAAAATATTAAATAATCATAATAAAATATTAAATAATCATAATAAAATATTAAATAATCATAATAAAATATTAAATAATCATAATAAAATATTAAATAATCAAAATAAAATATTAAATAATCATAATAAAATATTAAATAATCATAATAAAATATTAAATAATCATAATAAAATATTAAATAATCATAATAAAATATTAAATAATCATAATAAAATATTAAATAATCATAATAAAATATTAAATAATCATAATAAAATATTAAATAATCATAATTAAATATTAAATAATCATAATAAAATATTAAATAATCATAATAAAATATTAAATAATCAATTTTTACCCAACCAATTCACGACTGCAAAGCTTATGTTCTAATTATATAGTAGAATATTCGGGTTTTCCCGATAATCTAGAGCCAGATCTTGTCTATCATGATAGATCCTCAATTTTCTAATTAGTGGACGCATTCTTTAGGCACATGTGTTTTTTTCTGCCCTTATTTAAAGTAAACATTTGCTTTTTTTCAAGCGGATCACAGTTGATTAGCAGACACGATCGACGCGCCACAATTTCTCTTGTTTCAAGATTGGCTCTTCTAAGTCAGCGGACATAAGCATCCGTGAGAGACACATGGAGATCCAATCAATCAAAACTCATCAGCTCCCTGCTGAGCATGTGTCCTAAACAAATACTCACTAACTATTCTTCTAAACCGCTATCTTTTTTATTTTATTTTTACCTTGCGCCTATCTGCTCAGTGCACCCTACTTCGGCATGTATTTTATGTAAGGGTCTGCTTCCTCCTGCATTTTTTAAGGGTTTGCTTCCCCGGGGTATCGGCCGGTGCTGTGACTGGGGAGTGAACCCAGTACATTCGGGTTGTGGGCTCGGTCACTTAACCACTAGCCCAAGCCGGCCCTCTCGTGCGCTATCATTTCTAGCTGGTAGTATTATCAGCTGCTTTCCGTAATGTGTGTCCTATCCATCGTCCGCTCCGCCTCTCAGTGACACAACCATACAAGATTCGTAACCACATGACTCCCTCCAGAATAAAAAAAAGTACACGCTGTGCTGTGTGTGAATGGCGCCATTGTTATTCCTACGCCAACGATACGAGCGTTCATTGGATGCCCATTTGTCTTGCCCTGATTGCTGTTTGATGACGCGACATGAAATAGTACTCAGCCAATCAAACAGAAATGGGAGCCAGGAGAGAGATATGCCAATGGTATACATTTGTCTCTGTTATGTACATTTGCGCAATTTAAAAAAATTATTGTTTGCCTTCGTGAATTATTTCAACCACAGACTGGGTCCCTTTTGTGGTGTCTGGAAACAGAAGAATGACTGCTGAGCTTCTGCCACAAAGGGGTCCAACATAAACGGGTGGCTATGACCGATACAATTCCTGGACATGTTCTATAGAGATACTGAAGATGTATGAAGAAGATGAAGAGGAATGAGGAGGAGGAAGAAAAAGAAAATAACGAGGAATAAGAAGACGAAGAAAAAGAAATAGAAGACGGCTAAGAAGAAGAAAATAGAGAACAAGAAGAAGAAAAAGAAAAAGAAGAAGAAGAAGAAGAAGAAAGCTAAGAAGAGGAAGGAGAAGAAGACGAAGAAGGAGAAGATGAAGAGGAAGAAGAAGAAGAAGAAGAAGACAAAGAAGAAAAGTAGAAGAAAAAGTAGAAGAATACTAAGAAGAAGAAGAAGAAGAGGAAGAAGAAGAAGAAGAAAACGGAGGAAAAGGGGGAGGATGAGGAGGAGGAGGAAGAAAAAGAAGAAGACGAAGAAGAAGAAGAAGAAGACGAAAAAGAAGGAAAAAAGAAGATACTAAAAAGAAGGAGACGAAGAAGAAGAACAACAACAAGAATAAGAAGGAGGAGGAAGAAGAAGTCGAAAAAGAAACGGAAGAAGAAGTATAGGAAGAAGAAAAAGAAATATGCTTGGTAGTTTCTGAAGGTGTCATTAAGTGTCTACAACATCCGGGTTTGTGTATATGGTAGGTACCATATGCTGGTTGTCGCATGCACTTGCGCAGCTCACATACAGAATGGCGTCTGTGCTCACAAAGCGCACAATCAAAGAACAGCGTACTTTTGTGATTTTATATAAGGGAAGGCTGTCTGTTTACGGTGCCAACTAATGGTTGTCCAAAGTGGTGCATATCTGAGTCGGCACATTTACTCAAGGACGCTCAACCATTGGTTCAAGTCCGACCTAGTCATATTGTTCTGATTGCAGCAGAAGCATATGTTCGGTGGA
>JAVGWX010000013.1:73040752-73253252 GCA_036924085.1 Ariolimax columbianus
TCCTGGTACAGTCTGGATAGCAGAATAAGGATCGTAGCGGAAAGGCAAACTGGTATACAAAAATGCAGCTGAAACCTGATGTGTTGAAAGGCGCAGATATCATTGTAAACTATGACAGAGCGTCCTTTTAAGGACGATCGCCGAAGAAGAAGCATGATACATCATGTCCTTGAAGGTTGGACACTTCTATCTCCGTTAGCTACTCATGTCAGAGATACTCCTTTAGTGTTTAGGCACGCTGTGTATGTTTTCCAAATTAATACTTAACCTGGTAAGTTACCAACACAGACCCTCGTCCAAACAGTCTAGATACAACAAACACACCACAGTAATCACACCAGATAGGGTGTCTTTTAGCTTTATCACACCAGAGTTGGTGTTAGCATAAAAGAATAGGACTACTCACTGTCACTTTCTAATCTCGTCATAGAGACAGTTGGTGAGGGTTGAGATGGGGCTGGCAACTTCATTATATGAAAAACGTTGCCAGTGAGCCACTCCACCCACTGGGAATTAATTTAAAGGCTTGTTAAAACTGCTGTTAAAACATATGCTTCACATTGAAACGAAGAGGTAATTGATTGCAAATGCGTACTTTAATAGGGCACATCTGCAGTGATGGCCTACACTTCACATTGAAACGAAGAGGTAATTGATTGCAAATGCTTACTTTAATTTGGCCCATCTGCAGTTATGGCCTACACTTCACATTGGAGCGAAGAGCTTGTTGACGAACAGACCAGATACTCACAACCCAATCCTATCGCCATTTGTCCGAAAGTTTCTGCTGCTTTAAACATTTTCAGAGTAACATCCCCTTACAATTCAAAAAGTATAAACGTTTTCTTCTGAAATTGTACAGCGAGGCTGTGGGGGTGCTGAAACCAAAATAAAGGGTTTCAAAACACAAACAAGTATGGTTAAGATTCCGCATCGGAAAGAGAACATGAACGAAACCAAAGTTGTGACCAAAAAAACCTTCATCAGGGACAAAGAACATTAAATACAAACACACCGTAACAGTCTTGTGGGCAATACAACAATCAATGAAACAAAATTAAACACGAACGTCAAACAAATTATTCAACATTTTCTCTAAAAACATCAATACACCAAATAAATTATAATATAAACACAAAATATTTCATATATTTAAGTCAGAAGTCCACAATAAGAAGACTATGGCGACGATTCTCTAATGGCTCAGAATGGCAGTACACGTTACGTTAGAGTGTGCATTTCAGAGTGAACAGTGATTGATTCTCGAGGGGAATGCACCAGATTAGCTTCAGCCTCCAGTTTACCAAGCTGTAAATTGGTACTAGATTTACAGTTAGGGTAAGTAATAACTCAATAAAGAGAGCTGATCATCTAAATGCACACAAGTTTAGATCTGGTACGACCAGGACCGATGCTACAATTAGGCCCAATTAGCAGATCTTGCTGTAACATTCAAGGCGACGAGGAGACACGTTTGGGAAAGAAAGTGGAAGATTACCTACCACACAACCAGATTCTAGTGTAACTAACGAAGAGTCCAAACGGTTTATTAGGGCCAGATACATGGACAAATGGGAAACAGAGCATACTGGCTACACACAAAATGATGGTTATTACCAGTTGAACAGAAGAGAGCAGGTGGTTTTTTTTTCTCTTTTCGTTCGCCTTATTTATCTATTCCCGAAGGCGGTGTGCGTTGCACTGTGGTTTTTATTTTGCGCCTGTCGGCCCAGTGCATCCGACTTCAGCATGCATTTTATGTAAGGGTCTGCTTGCTCCTGCATTTTCTAAGGGTTTGCTTCCCCGGGGTAACGGCCGGTGCTGTGATGGGGATCGAACTCAGCACCTACGAGTTGTGAGATGTGTCACTTAACCCCTAGCGCCCATGCCGTCCCCAGGTGATGGTTTTCAGAATCCACACAGGCCACAACAGACTGAGATTCCATCTATTCAATAAACTGAAGATAGGTGCTACGGACGAATACACTTGTGGTACAGGGAAAATTACCCCAAAACATCTGGTACAAAATGGCCCGACATACGAGGACCAGAGAAAGCACATGTTGCCAACGCAAGACAAGCTCTATGGAAGTGTCGACAGTCTCCGGATGACCGCTGCTTTCTTTGAACACATTTAAATCCGCGTCTATGATCAAGACGCCGAGCAGTGCATGAGCTGCAGCGGCCACCGACCCAGAGCTGCGGAGACCCTTCTACACCTCCACGCGGTGATCCTGGATAACAGGCTGCAGCAGGGCAGACTGGCTAAGGGGAAGGGATCGAAGAGGGAAGCCTAACCCGGTACTAGAAAATTGTCTGCTGCCGAAGGTGGATAGGTCGGGCCGAAAGGTGAAAATATCGCAGTCAAGCTGTAAACTAGCGACACAACGTACTCAGTTCTCCAGACAACATCCTGCTACTTTCAAAGCACTGTTCCGTACTTGGTGGCGGGAGATTCAGAACGAACGAACGGACTTACGGAATAAGAAGAAGAAGAAGATGGGCGCATTTCTCAGAGGGACACAGGTCTGAGAGAGGCGCAGGTAACCGGGCGGGGGGGGGGAGTGCACACCAGAGGGGCACAGATATGAGAGGCGCAGACATCAGAGGGGCGCATACCTCAGAGGGGCGCATGCCTCAGAGGGGCGCATACCTCAAAGGGGTGCATAGTGTATATTGTCAATGCGCCAAGAGTACGAGACAAGTCTACTTAGGCGCCTGAGGCCCGTTGCATGACCCACTGATGCGGCGTGGTTCCAGGCTTCGTCCAAACCGCAGAAGGACGTTGCGATCTGTTGGAGCCACACTGTTCGGCGACGGATTGTTTTCGGCTCCAGCCGGTTGGGGGAAGACTTCTGGCGCCGAGGAACGACTTGTGTAGTATCTTGTGGGTTGGGGTTTCCGTATGACATGGCCGAACAAAGAAACTCGGCGTCTGTCCAATGCTTACGAGATTGGGCAGAGGCCTGTTCTAGCAGAGACCTCCATGTTGCGGATGTAACAGTTGCTCATCTGGCGTCTCTAGTGTGGGCATGTCATCTTTCGGTAGTGTCCAGGTTTCAAGGCCGATCGGACAAGGCCACAATGGGACCACGATATTGTTGGCCACATTTTCAATGGATGATTTCAATTCGGAATCAACTTTTGGTATTTATATAAAGATTTTGATTGAAAGATTCCGTTATGGAACATTCCGTTGCTGTGAAGATTTTGATTGAGAGTTTCCAATAGTAAGCTAGAATTTGATTGAGAGTTTCCAGAAGTAAGAAAGATTTTGATTTAGAATTTCCAATAGTAAGCTAGAATTTGATTGAGAGTTTCCAGTAGTAAGAAAGATTTTGATTTTGAATTTCCAATAGTAAGCTAGAATTTGATTGCGACTTCCCATTAATAGGCAACATTTTGACACATTATTTAAATACTCGCCTGTGTTGGCGGAGCCGGAAATAATAGTAAAACTGTAACCTACCAAACATGTCGTACTAGGCTACTAAATAAGGTTGAGCACAGGGCTGGTTACCTCATCCCGTCGTAATAATTTGCCCCAAAAATTTCAAAAAAGGAATAGATTCCCCAAGACTTGACTTGTATTTGTTGAAAATCTGTACTCTCAGAGGCTGAAATGTTGGGATGATGATTGAAATACTGAGTATAGATTTCGATGAAAGGATTAGAATTTGGAATACGATGTTATAAAGATTATAATTGGACGTCTTTAGTATAGGCATTCTTCGCTTTTCCGACAGGTACGGAGCACAGTGGGTTAATAAAAACCTTTGGGGAGGAAGACTAACATCTGATCAGGCTTAATATACTGATCAGACATGTTAGTCAGGGTCAGGTAAAATATACTGATCAGACATGTTAGTCAGGGTCAGGCAAAATATACTGATAAGACATGTTAGTCAGGGTCAGGCAAAATATACTGATCAGACATGTTAGTCAGGGTCAGGCAAAATATACTGATCAGACATGTTAGTCAGGGTCAGGTAAAATATACTGATCAGACATGTTAGTCAGGGTCAGGCAAAATATACTGATAAGACATGTTAGTCAGGGTCAGGCAAAATATACTGATCAGACATGTTAGTCAGGGTCAGGCAAAATATACTGATCAGACATGTTAGTAAGAGTCAGGTAAAATATACTGATCAGACATGTTAGTCAGGGTCAGGCAAAATATACTGATCAGACATGTTAGTCAGGGTCAGGCAAAATATACTGGTCAAGATCCTCACCTCGGCTTCCTCGTAGTCCTACCTGAAAACGGGTTGTTACCATGGCAGCCTGGCTAACGGGGTGAGGAATCAACGTGATCCCTGTAGTAGCGAGCGACACGCAGATGAAGCCAATCATAGCACAACCACCTGGATGACCCCTGGATGTTAGGAAAGCTACTGCAACCCACCATTTAACGTCATTTTCAGGGCGCACAAAAGAGTAACCTACTCATTATGGGTATCCGCAAACAATAACAGCAACCTATATTTAGGTTTCAAATATATTTCCAGTGGCCTTAAAGCGTAAATAACGTTTAATCCACATTGACAATATGTTGCTTCGTATATCAATTATCTTCAATAATTTTTCCAAGCTCTGCCATATACAATTCGACATCTGCATTTTTACATTTTGCAAATTCGACCTTGTCTTAAATTTATCCAACTAGCCACAGATCGTCTCACATTTGTATCCCATAAATCTAGTCGCTTTTCTGTCAGCTATCATTTTCTTCTTCTTCGTCTTTTTCTGCATTCGTTTTTAATCTCCCGCTACCAAGCCCTGAACAGGGTTTTGCAAGTAGCAGGATATAGTCCAGAGAACGGAATGCGCTGTGTCGCTAGTTTACAGCTTTAATGCGATATTTGCACCGTTTGCTCCGACACATTCGTCTTCCGCATTGCTATAATTGTAATTAAATACATTTGGATCTTTGACGTTCATAGTGTCCTGGCTGAAAGAAATGGTGTGGCTAATTTGGTTTTGAATATACACGTGAAAAAGGTTTCTCATATCAATAATTATATATATATATATATATATATATATATATATATATATATATATATATATATATATTTATATATTTATATATATACACACACAAACACGAGGCGTGTTCAAATGAAGCCGGACCAAACTGCAACAAGTGAACATACGTACGATGCGCATGATGACGTCAATTATGCTGTTAATAGCACATACCAATCATCAAGTTTGCAAAATTTCATTATCGTCAGACTCATAGTTTTCTCAGCAACCGTTGAAAACATGACGGGGTTGATATGAAATCCGTTTAGAGTTGATCAGCGAGCGGTGGTTTGGTTTCTAACAACTGAAGGATGTCGAACAGTTGACATTCATCACGGAATGCAAGCAGTGTATAGTGAAAAAAGTGTGTCGAAGACAACAGTGAAAAACTGGACATCGATGTTTAAAGAAGAGGAAACTATGAGTCGGAGAATAATGACATTTTGCAAAATTTGACGGTTGGTATGTGCTGTTTACACCAGAAGTGACGTTCTCATGCGCATCGTACGTATGTTCACTTGTTGCAGTTTTGTCAGAGGTTTCATTTGCACACGTCTCGCATATATATGTATGTTTCTAAGAATAGCCGTCACTGAACTCTGGCATGCTCATTAGTGCTCAGACTTTCTCAGTAAATGGTGCAGGGTCTGGACGCTGATGGTCCCTGTAGCTGGCTGGTTGTACACTCTCCTGCTCCATCCTTTCATCCACTCCGCTCGAACTATGTTCGATGTCGAAACTTTGCAGTGTGTCGATTGCTGATTCATCTATTGCGGTGTTCTTATTCACCAGCCAGTCACTTGTCGATTTCAGAATGTCCGTCCCCATCATGTAGCATGTCCTTTGCTGAACCTAGCTCTCACAACAGCCGATCTGTAAGACTCTATCTCTGGCCAGAACGTCGCTCTCACAACAGCCGATCTGTAAGACTCGATCTCTAGCCATAACTTCCTCTATCGCTGTCTCCGCTTTCCAGGCCCATGCCCTTCAGTGTCGTGCTCTCCAGGCCAATATGACGTTTGATGTCGCCAAAATATTTCAGCTTTCTGGAGAACATTGTTTATTAACCAATTTTCCTCGATATCCAGTTCTTGTAGGATATCTGCATTTTTCCTTTTCGATATCCATTGTATTTTGAGCACCCTTCTGCCGCATTTTAGTTCAAAAGATTCAATCCTTTTCTGAAGCGTTTGTGTGGTGGTCCACGTTTTAGATCCGCACGTCGCCACCGGGAAGATGTACATTCGCACAATCTTTATGTTGGTCATTTTATTAGAGTTTGCCATGTTTCTCATTTTATTCAACCTCTGTATTGCCATATCCATTCTCCGTCTGACTTCCTTCAGGGCATAGACATTCTCCGTCTGACTTCCTTCAGGGCATAGACATTCTCTGTCTGACTTCCTTCAGGGCATAGACATTCTCTGTCTGACTTCCTTCATGGCATATCCATTCTCCGTCTGACTTCCTTCAGGGCATAGACATTCTCCGTCTGACTTTCTCTAGGGCATAGCCATTCTCCGTCTGACTTCCTTCAGGGCATAGCTATTCTATGTCTGACTTCCTTCAGGGCATAGCTATTCTATGTCTGACTTCCTTCAGGGCATAGCTATTCTATGTCTGACTTCCTTCAGGGCATAGCTATTCTATGTCTGACTTCCTTCAGGGCATAGCTATTCTATGTCTGACTTCCTTCAGGGCATAGCTATTCTATGTCTGACTTCCTTCAGGGCATAGACATTCTCTGTCTGACTTCCTTCAGGCAACCTCCATTATTGCTTATAATTGAGCCGAGGTATTCAAAACTGGTGACTTTCTCAATTCCCTATTGATCAAGAATAGAGCAGGCAACCGATGTTTTCAGCCGATCTGCTAAGTTTCTGTTTTTGATGTGTTAATTAATTTTCATACTGTATCTTTTGCACATGCGCAGCTGAGCGCAGTCATATGTTGATGCAAATCGCCTTCACTCTCGTAAAGTAGGTATTGCTCATCTCCAAACATGAGTTTATTTAGCTGATTAGCATCCGTCCTTTCTTCCTCGGCATTTCTTGGCAGATAACTTAACTTCTTTATACTGGTGTAGAAGAATCTCCAGAGCCTGTATACAACCAGTTTCATTTACATCACCTTGCTCTAAAAGCTATGCGGATCCAATCTATTCTTAAATGCATTAATTGTCCTTGCCTCCACTACTTTCTGTGACAATGTATTCCAAGCATTCACCACTCTCGGACTAAAAAAATATTTCCTAATATCTAATCTGGACCTTTCTTTGGTTAACTTATAGCTATGTCCTCTTGTTGTTGTATTTTGAAAAAAAACTAAACTTGTAATAGTCTAATTTATCCGTTCCGTTGATTATCTTATAAACCTATATTACCTCAAATTCTTCTCTTTTCTAGACACTGTAGGCCGGTTTTTCTGAGTATTTCCTCATAACTGTAATTCTGGAATCCCAGTATCAGCTTTGTCGATGCTCCCTTTTGGCCTCCAGCGTTATCCTGTTTACATATGTGTTGAAGAGTAGCGTCAATAACACACGCATTTCTCAGAGCCAGGTTGATATCTCTGTTGTTCCGGTCAGACCAGCCGTTAACACCCTTTGTACAGCCCTCTAATATTCTCTTCTAGCTGACCCTACACTCCGTAGTCGTCTAGTATGACACATAGTTTATGAACATTATATTTGCACAGATATCAGAGAAGCATCTTGAAGAATTTCTGTAAACAAACTAAACGAATTAAGATGGCGTCGATCGAAAGAAGAAGCGGTCGTTGAAACATGGCGACATAGATCGACAAGCAAGGCACGTGGTCGATTGTATGGGGTATGGTTATAATTTAGGAGTCGGTTAAGGAGGCTTCTATAACCGAGGCGTCGATTAAAGTGCGTTCAGACCATACATAGGCATTCTAATGTATATACTCTCTCAATAATTCAGTTCAATTTGTGCACTGCTCCTGTTTTCAATACTACAGTGTAAAGTAGACACATTATGTAGACTACTTGGAACTATCAAAACAGACATATTATACACATGCAACGCCTGGACTCAAGAGAAAGCTGTTAGCAAGGTTTTGATTGGACTTTTCCAATATATAATTTCACCATGCAGATTTGCTTTGGAAGAATATAATGTTAGCAAGAGCTGAACTATTCTTGATTAGTTGTTGATAATTTAGCTCTCGTCTTCGTTTAGCTCCACACAAAGCGTATAATAACCACTGCAGCTGGCTCTCTGGCTCACGTGTTTCAAACCGTATGTTCTCTTGTAGTGGTTGTTTCTGTAGACATTCATTTATGTCGCGGCTGCTACTTCCATACGCAATCCATATTAGTCACATTTTACACCATGCTTAGAAAGTTACAGTGACCCTATTCTTTCCTCCTTGCTCAGATAAAACATAATATTTCTGTACAGTTTACAATATGCAAACATGTTCACACACAACATAACAGAATGAAACCATTAAAAAAAAATTGATAATCCCTGGTGAATCTTTGAAAACAACTGAATAAAAGCTTGGATAACAAATTTTGCACCAGCGATGTTATCAATAATAGGGAAATACAATATATGATATGGTTCATGTTTACCATTTGCTCTAACCGTACACGCTTAATGGTCACAGACAACAACATCAACACAGACCAAAAAGGTAGTTTTCATAAATACATCAATCCCCATTTGTACCTAAATATATGTTATATTTGCTGACAACATTTAGGTCAGAAGATGTATCGTAAATCAACACTTTTTAGTCTATAAGGTTTGTTTTGGTAATATTTTGTTCTTCGTCTTCTTCAGCCAACTGATGTTATACTTCGAGGTTGGTGAAGTGCACGAATGAGACTGTATGTTTCAGGCCTTCGCCGGTCCACTACAGCTTTCCGAGCAAGGTCGCTTCCTTGAGCCAGACTAGCATAAGTCGTGCAAGATATGTTTTGGTTTTTGCTTGAGTCGTACCTTCTAGGGTATTTGGGGTAACTTTTCACTGATCAACACAATCATACAATATTTTTTAAAATGGCAATAGGGAAATAAACATTATTTGTTTCTTTCGTTTCCTTTATTCAACGCTCTACACCTC
This sequence comes from Ariolimax columbianus, assembly GCA_036924085.1. NCBI lineage: Eukaryota > Metazoa > Mollusca > Gastropoda > Stylommatophora > Arionidae > Ariolimax > Ariolimax columbianus. The sequence continues at coordinate 73,049,879 of JAVGWX010000013.1, forward strand.
ACCCTCTCATCAACCATTCGATTTTTATTATTATCTGGAATCTTTACTTACTGTTAAATAATTAGGATGAGGCATTCAAACTGGCAATATTTGCTTGAAATCATCATCAGGTTAGTCAGTCCATAGACTCGAAGCCGTCTGATCATGTCACACCACTGTCCTGTGTTAGTCAGTCCAGAGACTGGAAGCCGTCTGATCATGTCACGCCACTTTCCTGTGTTAGTCACTCCGGAGACTTGAAGTCGTCTGATCATGTCACGCCACAGTCCTGTGTTAGTCAGTTTATATATTTGAAGCCGTCTGATCATGTCACGCCACTTTCCTGTGTTAGTCAGTCCGGAGACTTGAAGCCGTCTGATCATGTCACGCCACTGTCCTGTGTTAGTCAGTCCAGAGACTTGAAGCCTTCTGATTATGTCACGCCACTGTCCTGTGTTAGTCACTCCGGAGACTTGAAGCCGTCTGATCATGTCAATCCACTTTCCTGTGTTAGTCAGTCCATAGACTGGAAGCCGTCTGATTATGTCACGCCACAGTCCTGTGTTAGTCAGTCCATAGACTGGAAGCCATCTGATCATGTCACGCCACTGTCCTCTGTTAATCAGTCCGAAGACTGGCATTGAAGTCATCTGAGTATGTTACGCCACTGTTCTGTCAGTTAGTTCGAAGACTAGCATTGAAGTTGTCCAAGTATGTTACGCCACTGTTCTGTCAGTTAGTTCGAAGACTAGCATTGAAGTTGTCCAAGTATGTTACGCCACTGTTCTGTCAGTTTGAAGACTGGCATTGAAGTTGTCCAAGTATGTTACGCCACTGTTCTGTCAGTTCGAAGACTGGCATTGAAGTTGTCCAAGTATGTTACGCCACTGTTCTGTCAGTTCGAAGACTGGCATTGAAGTTGTCCAAGTATGTTACGCCACTGTTCTGTCAGTTCGAAGACTGGCATTGAAGTCGTCTGAGTATGTTACGCCACTGTTCTGTCAGTTAGTTCGAAGACTGGCATTTAAGTTGTCTGAGTATGTTACGCCACTGTTCTGTCAGTTCGAAGACTGGCATTGAAGTCGTCTGAGTATGTTACGCCACTGTTCTGTCAGTTCGAAGACTGGCATTGAAGTTGTCCAAGTATGTTACGCCACTGTTCTGTCAGTTCGAAGACTGGCATTGAAGTCGTCTGAGTATGTTACGCCACTGTTCTGTCAGTTAGTTCGAAGACTGGCATTTAAGTTGTCTGAGTATGTTACGCCACTGTTCTGTCAGTTAGTTCGAAGACTGGCATTGAAGTCGTCTGAGTATGTTACGCCACTGTTCTGCTAGTCAATCCGGAGACTGGTGTTGAAGTCATCTGACCATGTTACGCCACTGTCTTCTGTACTGGACGTACCTCTTCTACTCAACAAATGTCCGCACCTAATGTTCTTGCACGCCAGTGTGATATCATTGTTTGGGATCAAGACGCTGATCAGCGCATGAGCTGCAGTGGTCAGCGACCCATAGCTGACTGCTAGCGTCAAGGCCAGCGAACCAGAGCTGCCAAGACCCTTCTACACCTCCACGCGTTGATCCTGGATAACAGGCTGCAGCAGGGCAGACTGGCTAAGTAGAAAGAATCGACGAGGGAATGCTAACCCGGTACTCAAAAATGCTTGCTGAAGTCGGATGCGTTGGACCGAAAGGTGCAAATATCGCAATCAAGCTGTAAACTACGACACAACGCATTCTGTTCTCTGGACTACATTCTACTACTTAAGCCCTTCCAGGGTGTGGTAGCGGGAGATTGAGAACGAACGAAGAAGAAGAAGAAGAAGAAGAAGAAGAAGAAGAAGAAGAAGAGAAGAAGAAGAAGAAGAAGATATCATTGTTTCTTTGACGTCCCCTTATTCTTATGCTTTCCAGTATTTTCAATAGTCGCCCCTGAGTCTCATGTTGTGATAACGACCAGACAATCTTCCTTTTTCTATACTTCCATTAGCTGTTAAGTGCTTCAATATTGTTAAGCTCTTCCTTGTCTTACGTGTTTTGTTTTTGTTTGTCACTCCAGCTCACTCTTTACATTATGTAATAACATCACATTTCATACACTTCAAATATTGTTCATTATCTTTGTTTAGAGTCCATGTTTTCTGTTGTTGTTTTTTTTTAGTTGACCTGTACTTCTACAATTTGCCCCTGTACAGGTCCCAGCTCTGGTATGATCTGGATGTAGGCGGGAGGAGGATTTCCTGCTTAGTGGGCTAGGCTCGAGCAGTTTATTACTCAGATGCGTTGGGACAAGTGTCGTGGAAGGTGGTTAACCGATGTGCAAATCCATCTTAATAGACTAAAACACTAGAGTAAAGTAGACCCGCAGTCTGTTAGGCGCCATCTATGCTGCTCTAAATAAACCACATATGCCATGTCACACATGCCTTTTACGACATGCTCTCTGTGGGGCAGTGGTGCTATTCTTAGTTACTTCATACACAATGACCCCGGCGGATCACTCGGTCCAGAGTCATACAGTGCTGGCAATATTGTACACACAATCAAGCGAATATTAAACAGTTTAAGAGATGTTCAATATTATCTATCAAACAAATAAAAAAAACTGGTCAGCTTTTCATACATCTTCAACAAATACATACCAAGTCCTTAACCTATGCCCTAGATATATTTGCTGACGTTTTTGTGGCTTAAATTTACTTCAGGATGCGGCAACCAGTCTGCCACTACAACCAGCGAAGTCACCTTTTACGCCATGTCCAACAGGTTACAGTGTTCCTATTCTCTGCTCCTGTATTGGGCCCCAGTAACACTCGATATTATCTGTCGTATCTAGTTCATTTCTGTGTCATTGTTGTTTTCATGCTCTTGATTATGTGTAAAAATGCAAAAAAAACATTGAGTGTTGCTTTCAGCTGATCATGTTGGTAGCTAACTGATATGCTAAATGTCTTTTGAACAATTCTCGTTATTCCATCCACTTTTGTTGTTCTAAACAGTTTAATCGTCTTAAGCTAAACATACATTTATAAATTAATAAATAAATTAATGTGATTCACACACTCTGCCACTCTCTGGTTAATATACGCACAGCTGGCTCACATATCCTATGCTTGTCTTTGCTTGCTTATGTTTATTTTCTTCTATTTTTGTCTCTGACTCGTTTCTTGACTTAGGCACATTTTTTGTTTTTGTCTTGGTTCGGTAACTGAGCCATTACATATATATGTTTTTATTGACTGCCTACGTGCGCACTTTTTCATTTGCAATAATTTTAAGTCGAATCATATTGATCATCTATTTTTTTGGTCTACCCTTTTCCTAACTGGCATATCGTGATTCACATATTCCTGGCCATTTTCTGGCAATGACAACCAACTCAAACGGTATTATATCGAAATAATAAAACACATCTCAGTTTTGGTTGTGATACATTAGTTGGTTTTGTTTGTTTTTTGTCTCTGACAAAGATTCTGTAACATGGAGATCGTTATGCTTTTGTCATGGCGCGGTCACTGAACCATTAGCTATTCAATCCAATGAAATTCAAGTGCCGTCTCCACAATGAAGGGCGTCTGCAATGGATCTCCAACATTCTCTATCTCTCGCCCTGGTGGTACACACAGACAATGGATCTCCAACATTCTCTATCTCTCGCCCTGGTGGTACACACAGACAATGGATCTCCAACATTCTCTATCTCTCGCCATGATGGTACACACAGACAAACTTCTGCTCGTCCATTGTTTGATGCCCCCACCTGCGGCACTTCCTACATCGAACTCGGCTGCTTTAAACCTTTCTCTTCAGTATGGTTTTTACAAGAGTGTCATGTCTTTTAATGTGGTAACAATATATAATTTCTGGGCTCTTCATGTCTTTCAAGGGGAAAAAACATGAAAAAAAAAAAAAAAAAAAAAAAAAAAAAACTAGTAAAAGTTGATTAAGGTTGAGCTTAATCAAAATTTAAAAAATGGGTATGGTCAGATACCGCACCGAGACGAGAACACAAACAAAACCTACGTTACGACCAATAGGCCTTCATCAGGGACAACAACACTGAACTAACAAATCAACATATAAGAAAAAATGGTCAACTCATCTGTTTCAGGTGGGAGACGCTTTCTGTCTAAGCGACCTGTCGTGCCAAGTACTCGATAGAAACTGAAATAGGAGCGGTCAAACAAAAAGTGGCGGAATATGCCTGATAAGCCAAGCGTGGCCAAATAGTGGTCCAGATAGGACCTTTTCAACTGGTCTTTTCATCCCTAGTTTCTCCATTGCATGTGCATATTTTTCTATTGAATACGATGGATGCACCGCACTTTCAACCACATACATTTCTTTAAGTTATAACATGATTCGTGTCGTACACAAATAACCAGCAACCATGCCAATAGCTCTTGTGCATTGCTAAAATACACAATGCTCTAAAAAATGCTGTACTCAGTCTGTGTTACTGTAATCTCTTTGATATCCCACACCCGCCAGTCTACATGATAATGTAATCTTCATTTGAAGCAAAGACCTCAATATTTACATCTATATACATTCCTTGTGAAGTAATAGTTAAAGTCTCTGCTGGCATTTACAAAAATATATCATTTAGGAAATGCTTCTCAAGTGTTAAGTTTTAAAACTTTACAGTACTTGCTTTCCAAGTATAATTGTTGTAAAGAAATTTATAATAATTGTTTTACAAATGTCAGTACCATAAATTTATGATTATTTTGCAAAAGTATTTTTCACAAATTTATTATAATTTATTTTCAAAAACCCTTTTTTCAAATTTGTGATAATTTTTCTGCAAATGCACTTTTAAGAGATTTATGATAATTTTTTGAGGCAAAAGTTATTTTCATAAATTTATTATGATTACATTGCAAATGTCCTTTCCATTCATTTATAATAATTGCTTTGCAAATTTCCTTTTCATAAGTTTATGTTAATGAATTTGCAAAGTGTTTTTGAGAAAGTGAGTAAATTGTTTTGGGCAAAGTTTTTTTTACAGAATTTTCTGATGATTAGTTAGCAAAAGTGTTTAAAAAAAATTTATGATAATTTTCTTTCTCAAAAGTCCTTTTCATAAATTTATGATCCTCGTTCTTTAAAGGTCTTTGCCATAAATTGATGATACATGTTTTGTAAATGTCCTTTGATAAATTCATAATAATTGATTTGCAATTATTCTTGTCATAAATTTTACGATAATTTTTTGGAAAAGTGTTTTAAAAAAAATAAATTTATGATAATTGGTTTGCAAATGTTTTTGTAATAAATTTACAATAATATTTTTCAAGAGTTTTTTAAAGAAATTTATGAAAATTTTTGTAAAGAAAGTTTTTTCTCTCATAAATTTATGTTTATAGAATGTATTTATTAACGTCATGTCTTTTTTTTTTACTTAGTCTGTTAACATGTTGATTTTTAAAATTCTCTTCTTTGATTTACAGCTTCTACAGGATAGGTGAACTTGCCCTTTGCCCACCCTTTCTTCTTTCTTTGTTGCCTCTTGTGGAGTGCCTGTTAGGTATTGATGCAACTATTGTTTCCTTTTCCTTTCAAGCTCCTGTCCCACGTGGGCAATTTCAAAATTTAATAATAACTGTTTCCTGCAAGTTATTTTTAAAAAAGGATATATTTCTCCTTTTATATTTTTAGAAATTTATAATAATTATTTTCCACATTATCTTATGTAGTAAGTGTTCATGTAGTTATTTTTATAACTTTCTAATAATCGTTTTCAAATATTATTGAAAAACCAAATTGATAATCATTTTTTTTTATTGATTCATAAATACATTTTGAACAGTTATTTCTTAATTGTTATTTTATGGTATGTCAGATAGTTATCTTACAAGCAGCGTTTGAACAAAATTATTATAACAATTATTTTCCGAGTGTTTTTTTTCCAGAAATTTATAATAATAATTTTCTTATCCTTATTTTCATACAGTTTTGAATACATCTTCCCAAGTGTTATTTTCATACATTTTGAAAGCTTATTTTGCAAGTGTTATTTTTATACATTTTGAAAACTTATTTTTCCAAGTGTCATTTTAATTCATTTGAAATACTTATTTTCCAAGTGTCGTTTAATTTATTTGAAAACTTATTTACCAAGTGTTATTTTCATACGTTTTGAATACTTATTTTCTAATTGTTATTCATACATTTTAAACGTATTTTCCAAGTATTTTTATCAATCATTTGTATACTTATTTTACTAAGTGTTGTTTTAAGAAATTTTAAATAATTATTTACCAAGTGTCATTTTAAGAAATTTTAAATCATTATTTTCCAAGTGTTTTTTGAAGAAATTTTAAATCATTATCTTCCAAGTGTTATTTGAAGAAATTTTAATCATTATTTTCCAAGTGTTATTGTAAGAAATTGTTAATCATTATTTCCAAGTGTTATTTTAAATAATTATTTTCCAAGTGTTATTTTGAATCATTATTTTTCAAGTGTTATTTTAAAAACATTATTTTCCAAGTGTTATTTTAAATAATTATTTTCAAAATGCTATTTTTAATAATTATTTCAAAGTGTTATTTTAAATCATTATTTTCCAAGTGTTATTTGTAACCTTTATTTTCCAAGTGTTTTTTTTTCAATCATTATTTTCCACTTTCATGGATCTCTTCCTGACTCGCTCTGTACTATGTTCTCTGCGCTGGGCGTGCGGCTGATCTCATGGACGAGCTCCTGGTGTTCACTGATCAGCTTCTCGAACTCTCTTTGCCTCTGACCAGCACTTTCCTGTCAGAAAAAAGCACATAAAGTTGTGTGAGTAATAATGACTATGTAATAAAATGTTAGAAAATGATGTATGTCCCGAAAACCTTTTTGAAATATTGAAATAGCTAGTCTGCTTTGTGACAGCCAATCAGAAAGTAGTTTTCATGACGTCATGAATGATGTGTAGAAGGATGATGTAGTTATTTTTAGACATGTTTACCTTAACCTTTTTTTTTGTTTTGTTTTGTTTGCGTTCGCCTTATTTCTCTATTCCACACGGCGGTGTGCGTTGCACTGCGGTTTTAATTTTGCGCCTGTCGGCCCAGTGCATCCGACTACAGCATATTATTAGAGTATTTCATTCTTGTCTTGTGAAATTAATTTGTCAAGATTTCTCCACAGATAAGATTCGATAACTTATTGCAAGTATTGTGTTGTCTACACCACAGATCTTCTTCTTCTTCTTCTTCTACTTCATCTTCTTCTTCTTCATTTATGGTTTTGTTAATGGCTCTTCTTTCTGGTACTTCTTTTTCTACTTACCCTTCTACTTTTTCTCTTTTCCCTCCTCCTTTTTCTTATTCTTGTTCTTTATCTTCCTCTTCTTTTTGTATTTCTTGTTCCTCTTTTTCTCCTTTTCCTCCCCCCCCCCCCCTCACCCCCTCGTTGTGTTATAGTTTACAGCTTGACTACGATATTTGCACCTTTCGGTCTGACACATCCGACTTCGGCAGGCATTTTGAGGTACCTGGCTAGACTTCCCTCTTCGATCTCTTATCCTTAGCCAGTCTGCTCTGTTGCAGCCCGTTATCCAGGATCACCACGTGGAGGTGTAGAAGGGTCTTGGCAGCTTTGGTTCACTGGCTCTGACGCTAGCAGTCAGCTATGGGTCGCTGACCACTGGAGCTCATGCACCGTTCAGTGTCTTGATCCCAAATATAGAACCATCACTGATTACCAATGTGATGCGCTACATGAAACTGGATGTTTAGTTTTGGAACATGGAATATTAGAAGTATCAACATTACCGAAGACGGATGTGTCGGACCGAAAAGGTGCACATATTGCAGTCAGGCTGTACACTAGCTACACAACGTTTGGTAGCGCAGATTGAGAACAAACGCAGAAGAAGAAGAAGAAGAAGAAGATGAAAAAGAAAAAGAAAAAGAAGAAAAAGAAGAAGAAGAAGAATAAGAAGAAAAGAAGAAGGAGAAGGAGAAGAATCAACAGAAAGACGGACGAACTTTTAGAACAAATTATTAAATCCAAATGGCAAATCTCAGTTCTCACAGAAACACTGAGAACAAAACAAGGAGTCATGGATCTTGAGGGTACTATATTCCTCTACAGCAGAGTTTTCATGGACACCATTGTTATTGAAATAGCCACTGCATATGCTCGGATAGAGGGTTAAATAAATAAATCAACCAATCAATCAATTGATCGATCAACATAATATAAAACAATAAATATTATAGCCGTTCTCTACAGTGGCAATCAGTGCCAAGAGTCCATGGTACACTGAAGTGATTCCCAACTTGTGCTGTGTAAGGAGTTCGAGTCGGTGGACACAAATCAAATCTAAATTTTAAAACGATGTTTTTTTGTTTGTGTGCCTATGTTACTAATAATTTTTTTTATCCATTGATACATTTTATCAAACTGTTGAGCAATATCTTTTTGAATGTCCAAAGTAGACCAGTGTTAGGAAAGTGCTTCCTCAGAGGCCAGACAAATGGAACACTTTGTACGGAACTAAACAACAGCTCACAAAAAATTACATAGACCACTATATGGCATTGTGCCAAAGGGCATGAGTCCACATTTTGCTGGATCAATAACCAACCAACCAACACTGCCTAATTGGATCCTTTAGGCCTGGCTGTGAACTGGTTTCGAATAATTCATATTCACTTAATAACAATATCGAAACCTCGTAAAATTCACAGTTCACTCCGTCATCTTGACTTAAACTAAAATATCACATTGGTTAATTACTATATTGAAGCACAGAAAATAAAGTGGTTTGGACATTTGATAAGGATGCAGTATGATTAACCTGCAGCGAGGGCATACTACATGGAGGTTTAAAGGCCGCGAGCAAGAGGTCAACCCCGGAGACGATGGCGATCAAAGAAACACTTCAAAAGTTTAACATGTCAGCATCAAGCTGTTTTAGTTCATTATACATGCCACCAGACGACAGATTTGCCTGGAGTTCACATAAGTCGACGACTTAAACTTGTGTTCACAGAAACGTTTTTATTGTTTTCCATTTGGACTGGTTAATTCGTTTGTTTTTTGTGTTTTCTTTCGTCCGATTATTCTGAAATGGACATTCGCTATATGAATAGCATTGCGCTTAAACCTGTGTTGTATTTCACGTTCTAGTTCACACGGCTGAACTTCACGAGATTGGCGCCCTTCACCCTAGCTGCAAACAGTGTCAGTTTTGGTGTGTGAAATTTAGACACGACTATAATGGATTGAACACAGCTAGGGATAGATACCAAACTCACTTACACGCTGAGTGATATCCTTACAACCTCTTGCGGTTATGGAAAAGGCACGACATACAACGATAGATGACATCCCTCCTCCGCTGCCTTGTGGGATACCTGTTTACATTAAAGGCTTCGGGAGTAAACCCTGAGAACAAATATGCATCCTGTGCTATCTCCAGTCGTCTCGATAAATATCTTGCCACTGGCCAAAGGTAGCTCAGAACCAGAGAGTGAGGTTGACAAAAGGCGTAGTTTATACCTCACTTTAATCCAAATCACAACACACAGTCACCCACTTTAGCGGAAACATCAAGAGAAAAGACTGTCCACACGGCTGAACAGAGAGAGTCGTGTTCATCACATGTGATAGACGAACATCACGTTGCGATTAAAAGCATTTGGTAAAAAGTTGTGTGTGGAGGGGGGGGGGGGGGGGGGGGGAGAATAAATTGTCATTGGTTTCATAGGGTAGTCAAACTGGACAAGTTTAGAACCATTGACATAAATGTAATTAACGCAATGAGAAAACTTATTATGCATTGTTTGGTCATTTGTTCAGGAATCATATCAGCCATGTTTTATCGTTTGTCAGCCTTATGACGTCAATGAGACGAATCATAAATTAAATTTATTGCCCTGTGGTCCCATTTTAACGATGACGTTTATTGCCCCACGCAACAGAGTACGATAATGGGATAGGAAATATTGAGTATTTATTTTATAGTGTTGATCACTATATTGTTACCTGAGTCGTCGGAATGGGGAGCATAGAATAAGCACACCGTAACCTGTTAGGTGTGTCGTAAGGCAAGGGGTGATAGATATGTATAGGATTTAGGCCAGACCCAATTCACCAACTCAAAAGAAATCAACAAAATACTTTATTTCGCCTGAGAACTGGACACTGCAGATTACTAGAACATCTATACCGACTGAAGATCTCAAACACCGATGATTGCCCATGTGGAACAGGATGCTAGAACCCTGAACATATTCTACAGGAATGCCCAATCTATAGGGAAATGAGATGCCAGACTTGGTCAGAGGGTGCGGAGCTGAGACAAAAGCTGTGGGGCAGCCGCTCCGACCTGGTGAAGACTACAGACTTCATCATGGCGACTGGCCTGCAGATATAGCATGACAAAAAAGATACTGAACGCAAAGAAGAGAAGAAAAAGTCCTTTACAAGAGACTAGGAGTCAGGCATAGTGCAGCAAATACTAGGTAGCTTCAAAAAGTTCACGGAATTAGTGGATTGTATCGGAATAAGTTACAATATAATTATCTACACTACATTTCCTTCAAAGTAGTTCCCTTCGGCAACTATACACTTGTGCTAACGTGCATACAGCTGCTGGAAACATTCGTGGAACCCATTCTTTATAACCTCTCTCAGTTGTCTGGTCGAATTGGTGATAACTTCCCCAGCGTCATCGAATCGCTGTCCGTTCAGTGTCGATTTCAGTCGAAGGAACAAGACAAAATCAGCCAGGTTAGGAGAATATGGAGGATGTTCCAAGGTAATCACATTGTGTCTTCTGTCAGCACACACACCATTTCGAACACGCTCAATGTTTTCATTGTTGATTGAGGTTGACGGTCGTCCACTACGTGCATCATCATCGACACTAACACGACCTTCACAGAAACTCTTGTTCCACTCAGATACTTGCAATTTCTTCATTGCGGTATCACCATATGCTTTATTAAGCAATGTATGTGTCTCTAATGGTGACTTCTTAAGCAAAACACAGAATTTGAGATTTGTACGTTGTTCAATCAAGGACATTTTCAGCTCAGACGATGCAAAGAGCACAACACAATCAAAATTCTGTAACTTCTATTCGAGAGTATATGTGAAGGTCACGTCTGCCATGTCATTTCGTCAAGGTCACTACGAACTTATAAATACATATTCTCCAAAATATCATCTTCTACTCAAACACGAGTCAACTAGTCCGGGAACTTTTTGAAGCTATCACGTGTATGATCGGATACATTTTTGGAGGAAAGAAAGGCCCTTATCCCGGAACTCTAGGTTTCACAGTACGGTATATAGGCGCCACAGCGATATTTCTAGGCGAAATGTCGACCTGGAAATGTCGTGCTCTATCGTAAGAGGGGACTAAAGATGATTTTGACTTGGGGCCGGCTACTACATCCTGCTGAAACTTTCAGTCACAAAATGAACACACAAATACCTCGATACCCCATAGTAGGAGAAGATGGACCACGTGAAATAGAAGTAAGTCAGTAAGCAGGTCACAAACTAATAGAGATAGATGAAAAAATGAAATTAATAATTTCGAATGGTGTCATTAGGTGACAGCAACATCCAATTTGTGATTAATGTACGCAGCAGACGCTAAGTGTCGCATGTACGTGCGCAGCACATATGAAAAAAAAGCGATCATGCTCAAAGAGTGTACGATCAAAGAAAAGCGTGATGTGCCTTTCTTGGGAGCAGATGACTTTCTGCAAATGATATTAATCAGGAAAAGTTTCTATTTTACGACGAAAAGTGTTTGTCGGTGCAAAACTGGGTCGATACATTTTCTCAAGGACGCTAAAAAATGACTGATGAAGCCCGGCCTGGTCGTCCTGCTTAGATTGCAACAGAAGTATATATACAGTGAGTGTCTGATATGATTAGAGCGGATAGGCGATTAACGATAGATAGTGTAGCACCTAAAATGTCGTATTCGAATGGTCTAGCCTACATCAGATGTTCGCATGGTTTAGCCTATATCATAATGCGTGGTCGATTTAAGGAAAGTGTTCTTACGGTGAGTATCCAGTCAACTGATTGACGACCATACAACGAACCGAGTGGGCCTGTCCTCCCCTGATGAGGCGATGCGATAAGCGTATCATTGATGGTGGAAATTATGTTCAGAAATAGGGGACAATGTAAGTGCAATAATAAATTGTTTTCAAGTTTATTTTGCTTATTTAAAGACTTTTTAAATAGCCATTTGTGACATATTTAATGACTTGTCCTCGAACTATCAAATGGCACTCAAATGGGATCTATTGGAAAGTGAAAACACAATAATGATTGAATACAAACAAAAAAGAAAAGAAGCATTCGTTTTAAGAAAGATACGTAATATACTTGTGATCATGGTTTTCACATAGGCAGCTGTTTCCCTGCTGCCAGGTAGCAGAAGCTATCCGTAGTACGTTCTTTCTGAGATTTTACTTTCTGCTGTTTACTAGGCTTGGGGGAGGTAGGTGACGTGTTGGGTAGGATTTCAGTATCTTTCTAAATTTTTGCCAGAACTGCGGCTAACAACTTGTTCTTGGAATCCTGGTATCCAAACAGCCACGTTAGTCTCTGTTGCCAGGTAGTCGAAGGCTTCGGATATACGTAGTAGGCATTTTACAACTTCCTGAGGTATACTGGGCCTGGGGGAAGGTACACATAATTTGGGTAGATTTTAAAATGTAATTTTTGTATTTTATCAGACAGTGGCCGTTATGCCTACCTTTTCGATTTCTAACTGTCAAGGGATTTTTAACGTGCTCGACACTGAAAACGGGAGACCGATCTCACTACCCAGAGATCAGTGGAATTTTTACCAGAAGATCCACGTGAAACAAATTTGTCTACACAGTGATTAGAACCCCCGACATCCGGCACCCGAGGCAGACACCTTACCTCGAGACCACTGAGCCACCAGGCTAACATCATTCTGTTCTTTAAAATTGTCTATTGCTAAGTGTTCTTCTATGCGCACAACGAGTAAACGGAGCCTTGGAATTATTATTCTTTCTCCTATATCTTCTTCTTTCTCTCCTTACGGCCGGTGCTGCAATGGGGAGCAAACCCAGCACCTTCAGGTTGTGAGCCGTGCCATTTAACCACTAGCCCAGGTCGTCCCTCAAATGGGGTCTGCAAGTAGCGGGATGTTGTCCGAGAACGTAATACGTTGTGTCGCTAATTTACAGCTTGATTGGGATATTTGCACCTTTCTGTCCGACACATCCGACTTCAGCAGACATTGGGCACCGGGTTGCCTTCCCTCTTCGATCCCTTCTCTCCTTAGCCAGTCTGCTCTGTTGCAGTTTTGTATCCAAGATCCCCGCGTGGGGTTGTAGAACGGTCTTGTCAGCTCTGGTTCGCTGCCCTGACGCCAGCAGTCAGCTCTGGTACCCTGCCCTGACGCTAGCAGTCAGCTCTGGTTCGCTGCCCTGACGCCAGCAGTCAGCTCTAGTTCGCTGACCTGACGCCAACAGTCAGCTTTGGTTCGCTGCCCTGACGCCAGCAGTCAGCTCTGGTTCGCTGCCCTGACGCCAGCAGTCAGCTTTGGTTCGCTGCCTTGACGCCAGCAGTGCGCTCTGGTTTGCTGCCCTGACGCCAGAAGTCAGCTCTGGTTCGCTGCCCTGACGCCAGCAGTCAGCTCTGGTTCCCTACCCTGACGCCAGCAGTCAGCTCTGGTTCGCTGCCCTGACGCCAGCAGTCAGCTCTGCTTCGCTGCCCTGACGCCAGCAGTCAGCTCTGGTTCGCTGCCCTGACGCCAGCAGTCAGCTATGGGTCGCTGACAACTACAGCTCAAGCACTCCTCAGCATATTGATCACAATCTCCGATATGACTAGACGTTTGTCCCACATCTCTTGAGACCAGGGGATGCTTGTAGAATGCTGGACTCCAAATCCCATACCTTCGAGTTTTCGTTCGTTCGTTTCTTGAGAGTGGAGTGCCTAACCCCTTCAGCGACTCCATGGAGATACTTTATAGGAAAGAAAGTAATGAAAAGCTTTGATATTGTTTTGACATGAGCTCATCATGCTAAGGCGTATATGGATGTCCATCTTCTTCATCGATCAACTAATGCTGTGCTGCTATCCAGGTGAGGTTCACAAAGGAGACTGTGCGTTTCAGGTCTTCGCCGGTCCCCCACAGCTTTTCGAGCATGGTCGCTTCCCCAGGCCAGATTTGCCTCTCTTTGGTCTGTATAGGTGGGGCAGTCCTGCAGGATATGTTCTGGTGCTTGCTTGGGTGCTCCACAATCGCACTTAGCAGTGTCTCTGAGACCCATTCTGTGGAGGTGGGCCTTGAGTTTACAATGTCCCGTTCTTAGTCTGAAGATCTTTGTCTGCCAATCTCTCCCAAGTGTATCTATATTGTTATTCTCTGGCTTGTATTCTTTGTGCTGGTCTCTCCTTTTTTGTCCTCATGGATAGTTTGATAAGTGTTTGATGTCGATTATGAATGCTGTCAATGCCGGTTTGTGCGAGCTCATCTGCTTTCTCGTTTCCAAGGATCCCATAGTGGGTCGGAATCTAATTCCGATGGAAATCGATAAAAACATATGCAGGTAGTGGTTCAGTGATTGTACCGAGAGGAAAACAAAACGACACCCTCGTTACGGCATCAAAACCTTCATCAAGGACAGAAGACGTACAAAAACAATTATGAAATCGTAACAACCAAAAAATATAACAAAACCAAACATGATGAACGATAAGCGGTTTAAGTTAACAGCCAACTCTTTTCCATTTTTAAATGCCAAAGGTTCATATAGGTGCACAGGGTATTGGATCCACGTGTGGGGTTCAAGATGGAGCAGTGGATGAGTTGACAGCAGCCAGCTAATCGTAGCTGGCTGCTTGCAGCAGGTCTGCTTCTTCGTTCGTCCTCAGATCAAGGTCAAGGTTTCTCTTACAAAGGACGCTGTTGTTGGAAAAGTTGTTTCATCTCCATACAGCTTTTGTCTCATATCTGTCTCACGAGGCCAGTATTGTTCTCTCTTTTCCTGCGTAAGTGTACAGCTTTGCAGGATGTGTCATGGTATGCTCCCCACATGGGCATCTGTCATCTGTCCCAAACCTCATTTTGTTGTAAAGATGACTCTTGAGTCTGTTATGCCCAGTTCTCAGTCTGAAGATGATGACTTGCTCTTCTCTAGCTATGTTATAGTAGCCGTCTTCTTTTCGGAAGTCGGGGTGTTGATCAGTCCATTTTCCCCCGAAGTTGGCTTTAATTATGGCCTTGGCCTCATTATATATGATGCTCAGGTCGCAGCAGGGTCAACGAACTATAGCTCACCAAGACCCTATTCTGCCTTTACGTGACGGCCCTGAAAACAGGCTGCACTAGTGTAGTCTGGCCAAGGGATAGGAATCGCAGTGGGAAGGCAAACTCGGTATTTAAAAAAAGTCAGCTGAAATCGGATATATGAGGCCGAAATGCGCAGATACCGTAGCCTCACTGTAAAATATGACAGAACTTCACAACGTTCTTTTAAGGACCAATGCCGAAGAAGAAGAAGAAGAAGAAGAAGAAGAAGAAGAGTAAGAAGAAGAGGAAGAAGAAGAAGAAGAAGAAGAGGAAGAAGAAGAGGAAGAAGAAGAAGAAGAAGAGTAAGAAGAAGAGGAAGAGTAAGAAGAAGAAGAAGAAGAAGAAGAGGAAGAAGAAGAGGAAGAGTAAGAAGAAGAAGAAGAAGAAGAAGAAGAAGAAGAAGAGGAAGAAGAAGAAGAAGAAGAGTAAGAAGAAGAGGAAGAAGAAGAGTAAGAAGAAGAGGAAGAGTAAGAAGAAGAAGAAGAAGAAGAGGAAGAAGAAGAAGAAGAAGAAGAAGAAGAAGAGTAAGAAGAAGAGGAAGAGTAAGAAGAAGAAGAAGAAGAAGAGGAAGAAGAAGAAGAAGAAGAAGAAGAAGAAGAGTAAGAAGAAGAGGAAGAAGAAGAAGAAGAAGAAGAGGAAGAGTAAGAAGAAGAGGAAGAAGAAGAAGAAGAAGAGGAAGAAGAAGAGGAAGAAGAAGAAGAAGAAGAGTAAGAAGAAGAAGAAGAAGAAGAAGAAGAAGAAGAAGAAGAAGAAGAAGAAGAAGAGGAAGAAGAAGAGTAAGAAGAAGAGGAAGAGTAAGAAGAAGAGGAAGAAGAAGAAGAAGAAGAGGAAGAAGAAGAGGAAGAAGAAGAAGAAGAAGAGTAAGAAGAAGAAGAAGAAGAAGAAGAAGAAGAGTAAGAAGAAGAAGAAGAAGAAGAAGAAGAAGAGGAAGAAGAAGAGGAAGAAGAAGAAGAAGAAGAGGAAGAAGAAGAGGAAGAAGAAGAAGAAAAAGAGTAAGAAGAAGAGGAAGAAGAAGAAGAAGAAGACGAAGAGTAAGAAGAAGAAGAAGAAGAAGAAGAAGAAGAAGACGAAGAAGAAGAAGAAGAAGAAGAAGAAGAAGAAGAAGAAAAAGAAGAAGAAGAAGAAGAAGAAGGGGAAGAAGAAGAAAAAGAAGAAGAAGAAGAAGAAGAAGAAGAGGAAGAAGAAAAAGAAGAAGACGAAGAGGAAGAAGAAAAAGAAGAAGAATCTCCGTGTTTTTCGTCAATCTCCAATATGCCTGGACGATGGTCTCACCTCTATTGAGATATCTGAGACTTCTATAACAAGGGCAGTCATCATGACAGGCGCGCAAGCAGTACTTCAGAAGGTACAGAAGGGATGGCTTTGGTACGAGTGGATGGCTGCTGTGAGGCCTCAAACCTCCAGTGGTTGACATGGATCTACTGTCCTGCTCATGCCGGGGTTCAGGGAAATGAAAGAGCTGACATATTGGCTTCACAAGCTCCCATCATGGGCACATTAGTGATGGATAGAAGTGACATTATGAAATCAATCAATGATCGCCTGCTGGGTGAGGACACCGCAATAGACGAAGCAGTAATCCACAGACTGCAAAGTTTCGACATTAAAAAAGGTTTGAGCGGAATGGGGCGCATGAGAGGACGGAGCAGGAGAGTGTACAACCAGCGAGCTACAGGGACTATCAGCATCTATACCTTACGCCATTTGATGAGAGAGACTGAGCACCTATGGGTATGCCCGGAGTGCAGTGACGTCGTTTCTTAGAAACAGAAAGAGAAACCTCTATTGAGATTAGGAAAAGCTATTCGGACTAGAAATCCCGCCGTTTCGTGCAATCTATCTTCACTCAGACCTAGTGTGCCGCAGGAGTAACCATTGTAAACCGCCGAAGACAGATGTGTCGGACCGTTAGGTGCAAATATCGCAGTCAAGCTGTAAACTAGCGACACAACGCATTCCGTTCGTCGGACTACCTGCAAAGCCCTGTTCAGGGCTTGGTATCGGGAGATTGAGAACCAACGCAGAAGAAGATATTGCAAAAATAAAAATTCGTACTATAGCAGCCTTCGACTGCCTGGCATAACGTATAGAGCTTACCTGTTTGGATACCAGAATTCCAAGTAAGTAAATCTGGACTAAATAAAATCTTTCCTCTCCTGGCCTTCACAGCGGCAAATTATGTGAATCCCATCACATAAATCAATTCCTTTTGCCAATTCGCTTTCAATTGATTATATTGACAGACTGTTGAACATAGATTTCCCGGTGAAAACGAAGCATGTTCTTTGCAGAACGTCGCTCTCACAACAGTCGGTCTGTAAGATTCTCGATTTCTAACCACAACTCTCGTCTCTGTTCTCTTCAGGACCTCCGTGATGTCTTGTGTCCATCTTCTCCTCGGTCTACCTCTGTCCATATTCCAGGCACAGGCACCATAACCTACAACCCCCCCCCCTTCCCCCCCCCCCCCCCTTCCGTAGTATCGTACTCTCCAGGCCGTTATGGCGATTGATCTGGCAAAGATATTTTAGCTTTCTGGACAAGATATTATTTACTTACCAATTTTCCTCGATATCCAGAGATTTTAACGTGACTTAACTTAACTTAACTTAACTTAACGTCTTTAGAAGACTACAGAGTCTGTATACAACCAGTTAATTTACATCACCTTCTTCTAAAAACTATGCGCATCCAATTTAGTCTTAAATGCATTAACTGTCCTTACCTCCACTACCTCCCGTGGCAATGCATTCCAAGCATTCACCACTCTCTGACTAAAAAATATTTCCTAATATCTAATCTGGACCTCTCTTTAGTCAGCTTGTAGCTTGTCGCAAAAGCTGCCTTCAATACTGCTCGCAAAGCTGTCCAGACCAGGCTTAGAGAGATGCAAGACTCCTGGCTCAGCAAAAGAGCTGACGAAATTGAGATGTTCGCCGAGCGTCATGACACCAAACGGTTTTACGAGGCACTGATGGCTCTCTACGGCCCGCGGCCCTCTAGTAATACCCCAGTTCGCAGTGCGGATGGGGTACTGCTAACAGATAAGGTTCAGATTCTAGACAGATGAGCAGACCACTTCTGCAAAATACTAAACCGCCCATCGTCCATAAATGAAGAGGCCATCCGGCGAGTGTCGCAGGTGGAACTGAACCTGGCGTTGGATGAAGTAATTACTGAGGAGGAGGTCGACAGGGCAATTAGTTCACTATCTATAGGAAAAGCTCCAGGAGCTGATGCAATGCCAGCAGAGGTATATAAGACAGCTGGCCCATCCCTCACCAGAAGGATCACTGAACTCTTCTGTCACATGTGGGCTGAAGGTAAAATTCCGCAGGAGCTAAAGGACGCCTCAATCGTTCACCTGTACAAAAGAAAAGGCAATCGTCAGGAATGCGACAATCATCGTGGAATATCGCTACTCTCCGTAGCAGGCAAGATCCTAGCTCGCTTACTGCTAAACAGGCACAACAAACACCTTGAACAAAGCCACCACCTCCAAGAAAGCCAATGTGGATTCAGAGCCGGAAGAGGAACAGTGGACATGATTTTTGCCGTTCGACAAGTACAAGAGAAGTGTCGAGAGCAAAATCAGGCCTTGTACACCACATTTATTGATTTGACAAAGGCATTTGATACAGTAAACAGAGGAGGGCTGTGGATGATAATGTCTAAGTTTGGCTGCCCCAACAAGTACATAACAATGGTGAAACAGCTACACGAAGGCATGTGTGCTCGTGTACTGGACAGCGGTGCAATCTCTAAAACATTTCTAGTATCAAACGGAGTAAAACAAGGATGTGTACTCGCCCCGACTTTGTTCAGCATGATGTTCGCGGCCACGACGACAGACGCCTTCAGATCATTGGAGCTTGGAATACCCATAAAGTACCGCACAGATGGCAAGTTACTCAATTCCAGAAGAATGAAGGCCAAAACCAAAGTGGCTAGCGACATAATCAGGGAACTTGTATTTGCTGACGACTGCGCTCTGATGAGCAACTCAGAACTGAACATGCGGGTTGGAATGGACCAGTTCTCTGCCGCATGCGAAAATTTTGGCCTGACCATAAATGCCAAAAAAACAGAGGTCATGTACCAACCAGCACCAGGCATGCCGTACACAAAACCAGAGACTACAGTCAGCGGGCAGACGCTGAATGCCGTAGACAAATTCACATATCTGGGCATCACGCTGTCGAGATCTGTCAGCCTAGACGATGAGGTGGCAAGCAGAATAGCAAAGGCCAGCACATCCTTTGGTAGAATGCGCTCGATGGTCTGGGCACGTCGTGGCATCAGCGTCAAGACCAAACTCAAAGTCTACCGTGCAACCATCATTCCAACCCTACTATACGCTTTCGAAAGCTGGGCTGTGTACTCTGGACGTGCAAGGAGGTTAAACCACTTCCACACAGGTTGCCTGAGGCGAATATTCCACATCCGATGGCAAGATCGTGTCACTGACATCGAGGTTCTCTCGAGGGCTAACATGCCCAGCATCCATGCACTGCTAGAAAAAGCACGACTAGGATGGGCCGGACACCTCGTCCGTATGTCAGACGAGCGGCTCCCAAAGAAGCTTCTCTACGGCGAGCTGAGAGAGGGATGGCGCGAGAGAGGGCGCCCAAAGAAAGATTTTAAAGACGGTCTGAAGGACTCACTAAAAAGTTGCCAGATAGACTTCGACACCTGGGAATGTCTTGCGAAAAACAGATCTGACTGGAGAAGCGCAGTCAAATCGGGTGTAGCTGCCGGTGAAGATGACCGTGTTGTGAAAGCCCAGAACAGACGCGAGACGCGGAAATCCCGAGCAGCGGGAACACCATCCCCTTCTACAAACCTCGTGTGCCCGACATATAGCAGATGTTTTCGTGCTCGCATTGGCCTGTTCAGCCACATGCGCACCCACACCCAACAGGGAAATCTGTGACAAGGATGATGTCGGCGGTCCTCATCGACAGCGATGGACAGCTATTATATATATATATTACCTATGCCCTCTTGTTCTTGTGGGTGACTGTATTTAAAAAAACAACAACTTGTTAGTCTAATTTATCCATTCCTCTGATCATCTTATAAACCTGTATTAAGTCACCACGAATTCTTCTCTCTTCCAAACACTGCAGGCCGGGTTTTCTGAGTCTTTCCTCATAACTGTAATTCTGGAATCCCACTATCAGCTTTGTCGCTCTTTTTTGTATTCTTTCCAGCATGTTTATATCCCCTCTATGATAAGGACTCCACACCTGTACACAATACTCTAATCTAGGTCTAACTAATGCTTTATGCAGTTTGACTATCACTTCCTTGCTCCTATGTTTAATATTTCTTTTTATCATACCTAACATTGCATTTGCCTTTTTCACTGCTACCTGAACTTGCTCACTCCCCTTACCTGTATGATCTATTATAATCCCTAGGTCCCTTTCCTTATCTATCTTTCTAATATTGTTCTCTCCCATTCTATAATTATGTTCCATATTGTTTCCATATTTTATGATATCTGCATTTTTCCTTTTCGCAATCCATTGTATTTCAAGCAGCTCTCTGTAGCATTTTAGTTTAAAAGATTCAATCCTTTTTTTAAGTGTTGGTGCGATGGTCCACGTTCCAGATCCCTACGTTGCCACCATGAAGATGCAAGTCCGCAGTATTTTTATGCCTGATAGTAATTTGCAAATAGTTCTTTATAAGTTTGAGCTATTAAAATATTCTCTCACATAAAGCCACAAAAGCACGATCATCATAAATAAGTGTAGACTAAATGAAAGTGTTGTGGTGAAAGTTGTACTGATGGCGTACTCATGTGCTTTCCAAACCTTACGCACCGCTAGTGTCGTCATCGCTTGGAAGGCTGACAGTTGATTAATTTTAAAATACCGTTGACCAGGACGAAGTTTAATCACATAGAAATTCTGGCTTCAGAGTTCTTTAAATTTTATTTTCTTAATTATGCGAATCACAAATGAAATTCAATTTCTTGCATAATGACAACAAAGAAAAGCCCAAACCGGCATACATATCAGATGACAGAAAATGTAATCAAAAATTGATGACGACATTTGATTTATTTTAAATAACACGATCCGACCGGGTCTTTCATGTTAAATGGTGTTTATTTACACAAGATTATTCTATTCTTGACTCGCTAAACAGAAACATTCTTAGAAAAAACAAAAACAGCTAAATGTGAACGACAAACACACGTCGATACACACAAAAGACATGTACACTGGCGTAACTCGGCGACGTTCAAATATATTCAGCCATTATTCTCAGAATTTTCCCAAAATGCAACATCAAAGTAAATGAGATAATATTTAAGCATTTTCCAAAATAAGTAAAGTTGAAAACATCGGGGTTGTGAAGTACACACCAATGAAGGGACTAGGCACAATGGCAGGTAGAAGGGACATACAAGTAATGCAGCAGGTAGAGAAATACAAGAGACTCTGGACCAGCCTTATGCACCAAAGAATGGACAGCCAAGAAACGGGCAGACTTAAGGGAAGTAGCTCTGAGTCAGACTCAAAGACTCAATGACCAAGTGCTGTCACAAACAATACCGAGGCTCATACGGTCAGTTAACACTACTCTACTCTGGGTATGCCCACTCCCAGAGCTAATATGATAAATAGAAGGGCTCTGAGAAAAAAGAGTGCAGACAGACCAGGAGAGAAGACGTATTACAGAAGAATACGTAGATGCTAGTTACCCAGCACACAGATGGACACATGCCTATATAGATGGCTCGGTTACAAGTGGCAACCAGGACGGAGCGGGGTGGGGGGGGGGGGGGAGGGTAAGAAGGTGTGCTGATCAGACAAATAAGCGGGGCGAAGGTAACAAAGTCTACAGCCACAGACAACTTCTCAGGCATCGTCAGAACCGAAATTGAAGCTCTTACGACCGCAGCAGAAATGGCTCTACAACAAAAAAAAAGAATATACATGGGAAAGACGTGAAGCTCCCTGATGTGGATTCCCATCCCACAAGAACATTGCACTGAATGAATTGGGGACATCCTTGGCGAAAATGTCTCGGAAGTTCCGGAATGCAGGGAAACAGGACATACCATCGCATTGTTACATGAAGGGGAGCAAAGAGATCGAGGGTCTCGCCAAAGAGGGAGGGGAACTCAAGCAGGAAGAATATCTGGTTAACTATGTAGAAGCAAAAGTCATAATAGAAAGGCAATTCACTGTAAAGTGGCAGGACGAACACCATAAACACAACGCACAGGTGACGGATACTATCAAGTGTCTAGTAACAAAAGACCAGGTTATTATACTTCGTCACCGAAGTGGCCTCAACAGAATAAGACACCACCTGGACACCAAATTCAAGATAGGTACCACCAGCCTATCTTACCAGGAAGACAGACGGAATCACACGTACTTCCTGATTGCCCCCAGTAGACATGTCTGAGGATAAGTACACTCCCACCGAGAGGAAACTGTATGGCGGTTATTAGGCACTGAAAAGGGAAATGTGGAAACTTGAAGCAGGGAGTTGTAAACAAGGAATGTTTGTTCGTGCTAACGGTCACAAGATAAGTATTTAAATGCACTCGGAGAATGTACAAAAGGATCAACAGAAAAGAAAGTGAAGTCGTGGGCAGCCAAGCTACTATGTTTTTGACACTGTAAGTCGTGACGGCCTATGGAAGATCATGGCCAAATGTGGATATCCAATTGCATTTATTATAATGGTTAGATAGGGTACAGCGTAGGCTAGTGGATAAGTGACACGGCTCACAATCCGAAGGTGCTGGGTTCGATCCCCATCACAGCACTGGCCGTTACCCTGGGGAAGCAAACGCTTAGAAAATGCAGGAGGAAGCTTACATAAATTCATGTTGAAGTCGGATGTATTGGGCCGACAGGCGCAAAATAAAAACCACACCGCCTTGGGGAATTGAAAAATAAGGCGAAAAAAAAAAGGCGAACGCCCCCCCCCCCCCCCCCCCCCAAAAAAAAATAAAAATGATGGTTAGCCAGTTCCATGATGGCATGTTAGCTCGAGTTCAAAATAATGGGGAATACTCTAAGCCCTTTGGTGTTACAAATCACATGAAGCAAGGATGCATATTAGCCCATTCCATTTTCAGCATGATGGTAGCTGCCATGTTGACTGATGCATCCAAGGGCAGTAATGCTGGAGTCAAAGTCCGCTACCGCCTAGACGAGGAGTTCTTCAATCTGAGGAGACTGTGGGTAAGAACAAGACTTCACATCCAGTCCAAATATCACCTTCGCTTTGCTGATGGCTGCACTCTCAACGCCTATTCAGAGACTGAAATGCAATGTACTGTTGACATGTTTGCAACGATTTGCGATAACTTCGGTCTCGTTATTTCTACCAGCAAGACTTAAGGGCTGCACCAAGCAGACACAAGAATTGAGCACATTAAGCCATCTATCACCATCAATGGAACGCCTTGTATACCTTGGCAGTACACTCTCCATAGCAGTCTATATCGATGATGAATTTACTCGAGAATTGCAAAGCATGTGTTACAAATGGAAAACTAAGATCCTCAGATTGAGGCCGGAGAATAAATAAGATTATAACCCCATTGAAGATTTCTTCGGCAGTTATCCTACCAGCTCTTCTGTACGCCTGGGAAACCTGGACTGTGTACAGTCGTCCTACCAACTCATCTGTACGCCTGTGAAACCTGGACTGTGTACAGTCGTCCTACCAACTCATCTGTACGCCTGTGAAACCTGGACTGTGTACAGTCGTCCTACCAACTCATCTGTACGCCTGTGAAACCTGGACTGTGTACAGTCGTCCTACCAACTCTTCTGTACGCCTGTGAAACCTGGACTGTGTGCAGTCGACATGCGAAGAAGCTGGACGACTTATATCTGGGCTGCCTAAAGAAACTGCTGAACATAAAATGGCAAGATAGGATCACAGATGTAGAAGTTATTTCGCGGGCTAACATGACAAGCATCTACACAAGTCTGTGCAAATTGCAGTTTAGATGGACTGGCCATGTTGTCCGCATGTCAGATTAGCGGCTTCCAAAGGAAATATTCTATGGCGAGCTTGAGTCAGGCAAGCGAGCTCGCGGTGACCAAATAAAACGTTACAAAGACACTCTGGAAGCTTCTCTGAAGAACTGCGACATTGACCCAGATAACTGGGAGAACACTGCTGCTGATCGCTGCCTCGTGGAATAAATTCTCTTCTGGCACAACACACACAGGAGCAGCGAATAATCAAGGAAGCTGTACGGAGACGAGCGACAAGAAAGGCAAGACAGAAGTTGCCTTCATCTGACGGTCAGACAGTGTTTCTCTGCCCTCAGTGTGACAGACGCTTACGGGCTTGGATTGGTTTGATCAGTCACATACGAACCCACTCCAGGATTGACAGATGATAATGTGATTCTCTTAGGAAACGATGGACAAGAAAAAACAAAACAATAGTTAGGTAGTCCCAATGGATGATGGTGACATCATGAGACGGGTTTGTCTGGATGATGTTACTTGCGCTGTATTTTGATTATAGTGGGAAAAAATAACATGCGCTGGTCATCAACCTCACTCTCTGGTCCCGAGCTACCTTGGACCAGTGACAAGACATAAGTCAAGAAAACTTGAGGTAACAATTTTCTTCATTAGAATCACAAAAGAACAATGCTCAAAATGACAAAGACAATTATATAAACATTTTGATAATTTTGACAAGCCCTCAGACAGCGGAATCATGAACAAGGTCTTGTTATCCTTAGACACATTCTTTCCACCATTGCACGTCCCTACTCATATTTTACCTGCAGGGTTGGACAGAGCGATCAAACTTTGAGGTGAAAACAGAAAGACGACAAAGATTCCTTTTATCATCAATTCTCTTCCTATTTATCACAATTTAAACATTATCCTAAAAGCTCCTCAACACAGCCAGTTGTGCAACGCAAGGACCATAATAAACGAGTTAAAAAATGAAATGAAATGACAGCTCTGTTTTAGAATAGTTAGAATCAGATTTCATAAGGGATTTAAAAACCCTGAAAACCAGTTATGAAACCAAATTAGAGCAACAGTTTAAAGGACTGTGGCATCACAATGAATGTGTTCTGTTGTATACAATAAATACCTAACACAACACCTGCCTATTAGGGCAGGAAACGTGCAATGGAAATGCGGTGCTATAGAAAACTCCTAAATGTTACATATAAGGATCGTGTTACGAACGTAGACATCCGTCAGAGAGTTGAAGATCTGTTCACATCTATCAAAAGACGAAAGATGGCATGGTGCGGGCACGTCGCGAGGTCCAACGGAATTCCCAACTCGTTACTCTTTGGATCCGTACCAGGACCGAGAGGGCGAGGACGTCCAAGGAAGAGATGGGTGGACAACATCACTGAGTGGTCAGGCCTTCGTCACGGTGAGATACGTCAGGCGGCGACAGACAGATAGAGCTGGCGTGGGATTTTCATGTCTTCATGTGTGCCCCAACGACCTGATGGGTTACGGGATGAACTGAACTGAACTGAACTGAACACCTGCCATTTCACTCAGTATCAAAATTGTCCAAGATCTGTCTTTTAATGTTTATATTAAGGCTGGCTCAGTTGATACAAAGTCATTACATTGGCTTTCTTGTAATGGAAAAATTATAAAGTAGGCCATCGCTAGACACAGATCAAGCTAAAAGTAGGTCAAGATGCTTTCTAGAACAAACTCTTTTCAAAGTTTTTTTTCTGGATCATGATAAAGATGAAGATAATAATGATGATGAATATAATGATGTTGATAATGGTGGGGATAAAAGGTAAGGATAAAGGGGTTGCTAATTTTGAAGATAAAAGTGATGCAAGCCAACTTACCATGATAGACAAAGCGATGAGTTCAGACTCTTTGGATTTGGACAGTTTTTCCACAATTGATGTTTTTCTTACTCGTCCTTTTGGAATCTCTGGAAGTAAACAAAACAGTTGGCCCATGAAAACTAGCATATAAGCCTTTCTACAACTGGCAACTATAGTCGTGCCTTATATTTTGGGAGGGATATAGAGAACAAAATTACGGTTGTTGTTGTTGTTGTTGTTTTAATGCACATAATGAGTAGGTTACTCTTTTGTGCGCCCTGAAAAGGACGTTAAGTGGTGGGTTGTAGTAGCTTTCCTGACATCCCGAGCGTGCTGATGAAGGTGGACCGTGGCCTTCCAGGCGGTTGTGTTATGCTTGGCTTCATCTTCGTGAAGATCACTACTACGGGGAGTACGTCGATCCCCATCTCGTCAGTCAGACTGACTTGAAAACAGCCTGTTTCCAGGGACGCTACATGGAAGAGAGAGTGTGGTCTTGGCCAGTTCATTGTGCCTGACCCTGACGGGACGTCCTGGTCAGTATATTGTGCCTGACCCTGACGCGATGTCCTGGTCAGTATGTTGTGCCTGATCCTGACTCAACGTCCTGGTCAGTATATTGTGCCAGACCCTGACGCGACGTCCTGGTCAGTATATTGTGCCTGACCCTGACGCGACGTTCTGGTCAGTATATTGTGTCTGACCCTGACGCGACGTTCTGGTCAGTATATTGTGCCTGACCCTGACGCGATGTCCTGGTCAGTATATTGTGCCTGACCCTGACGCGACGTTCTGGTCAGTATATTATGCCTGACCCTGACGCGACGTCCTGCTCAGTATATTGTGCCTGACCCTGACGCGACGTTCTGGCCAGTATATTGTGCCTGACCCTGACGCGACGTTCTGGTCAGTTTATTGTGTCTGACCCTGACGCGACGATCTGGTCAGTATATTGTGCCTGACCCTGACGCGACGTCCTGGTCAGTATGTTGTGCCTGACCCTGACGCGATGTCCTGGTCAGTATGTTGTGCCTGATCCTGACTCAACGTCCTGGTCAGTATATTGTGCCTGACCCTGACGCGATGTCCTGGTCAGTATATTGTGCCTGACCCTGACGCGACGTCCTGGTCAGTATGTTGTGCCTGATCCTGACTCAACGTCCTGGTCAGTATATTGTGCCTGACCCTGACGCGACGTCCTGGTCAGTATATTGTGCCTGACCCTGACGCGCCGTCCTGGTCAGTATATTGTGCCTGACCCTGATGCGACGTCCTGGTCAGTATATTGTGTCTGACCCTGACGCGACGTCCTGGTCAGTATATTGTGCCTGACCCTGACGCGACGTCCTGGTCAGTATATTGTGCCTGACCCTGACGCGCCGTCCTGGTCAGTATATTGTGCCTGACCCTGACGCGACGTCCTGGTCAGTATATTGTGTCTGACCCTGACGCGACGTCCTGGTCAGTATATTGTTCCTGACCCTGACGCGATGTCCTGGTCAGTATGTTGTGCCTGATCCTGACTCAACGTCCTGGTCAGTATATTGTGCCTGACCCTGACGCGACGTCCTGGTCAGTATGTTGTGCCTGATCCTGACGCTACGTCCTGGTCTGTACATATGTTGTGCCTGGACCGGACTAGCGTCTCAGTTCCCCATAAATTGCGGTATATTTTGACATAGTTTTGAGGCGACGTCGAGCAAGCTCCAAATATGCACTTTATTCTGATTACCCACAAAGCGTCACGCCTCTTTTTCTTTTTCTTGCTCTTCCTGAAAATAATGTTCGGTATGTTGTTTCTTGGCTTACAGCGAGGCTGCGATATCTGCTCCTTTCTACCAGACACATGTTACGACCATGTTCGATTTTCATCTTCCATCCTTATTCTTTCACCTAGACTGTACGAATGCAGTCTGTGTCCAGGACCGCCACTGTTCCGATTCGCAATAAGTCAACTAACAGACGCTGACTGCAGTCACCTTATTCACCGCGACAAAGGTTCCGGCGCCACGCTTACTATTAATATATCTACTTCAAGAAAACATCTAATATTATTTTGTGACTACAGAAGCCTAATTTGTTTATTTTTGTGTTTTGTTTTTGTGGGTGAATTGGTCTATTGACATTTAGAGAAAATTATTAGTGTTTTATGTTTTTAATTGAAACGTTTCATACGTTCATCTGAGTCATTAACCACTTGATCACTGACAATTGGGGTGTGTGGTGTGGGGTAGTACCTCTAGTGGCTGACAAGTCATACCCTATCTTGGGTCGTTTGTTCATTATTGGTCTTCAGCTGCCACTCAACTCCCACCTGTGGCTCTACGTAGCTGCCAGCATGCGGTGGCGGCCACACCTCAGGCACCGGTCTCAACTATTTAAAAAAAAACAAAAATTCAGCGAGAGCTCGACTTCATCGCCTCGGGTTTTCCCCATTTAGCTTAGTCTCTCTTGGAAGATGGGTACTCCATCTGTCTGGGTACCCCATCTGTCTGGGTAGCCTATCTGTTGAGAGCACCACACAAAGCACGAACTCCGTAGCTCCAGTGATGAACCCAGGGACCTCCGGAAAACATTGACATCATGGACCGACCGTCGTAGTTCAAATTCGAACCCCGACCGTCTGAACACGAGGCAAACGGTTTGACCCAAGAGACCCGGTCTCGATATCACCAGCTAAACCAAGTGAGAGTACTAAATGGGTCTAATAAACCCACGGTGATATAGGGCTTGTCTACCTAAACATGTGAGGACTGGATTCAGTGGACTGTTCGGAAGAACCACTGGCTGGTCAACGGGCAGCAAGGCGACTACCAGCATCTCGCTGTGGAGCGTTTGGAGGAAGGCTAGACACAGAAGATCCCCTTGGTCGTCCAATACATCCGGATTATTGATCCAGCCGTCTTGATCATAGCTTGCCACTGGATCAAATGGAAGCAGGACGAGAGATGGAGGCTAACGGTGAGGAACTCTCCCCCACTTAAACCCAATATACGAGCAAGCCATATTATCATCTAATCATCTCATACAATTGAAGAGATCAAGGTTGGTTGTTTAACATTCATTGCCGACCGTAACCTTTTTTTTTGTTTTTGTTGTTGTTGTTGTTTACTTTCACCTTCTTTTTCTAATCCCCAAGGCGGTGTGCGTTGCACTGTGGTTTTTATTTTACGCTTGTCGGCCCAGGCATCCGACTTCAGCATGCATTTTCTGTATGGGTCTGCTTCCTCCTGCCTTTTCTAAGGGTTTGCTTCCCCAGGGTAACGGACGGTGCCGTGATGGGGATCGAACCCAGCACCGGGATCAAGATGCTGAGCAGCACATGAACTGCAGTGGTTAGCGACCCATAAATGACTGCTAGCGTCAGGGCCAGCGAACCATAGCTGCCAAGACCCTTCTACACCTCCACACGGTGATCCTGGATAACAGGCTGCAGCAGGGCAGGCTGGCTAAGGAGAAGGGATCGAAGAGGGAATGCTAACCCGGTACTTAAAAATGCTTGCTGAAGTCGAATGTGTTGGACCGAAAGGTGCAAATATCCCAGCCAAGCTGTAAACTACGACACAACGCATTCCGTTCTCTGGACTACATTCTGCTACTTACCTTTTCAAGGTTTGGTAGTGGGAGATTGAGAACGAACGAAGAAGAAGAAGAAGAAGAAAAAGAACCCAGCACCTTCTGATGTGAGCAGTGTTAATTAACCACTAGCCCACGCCGTCCCCTCCCTTAACCTTTAAACGGTAATTTTTCTGGTCGATTTCTTCACCTGCGTCATCCTCTATGTTTTCTTCTGGTGGTTTGTGATTGTTCACTCATTAAACTCGTGTTTCTGTTCGAATGCGACAAAGTTGTTGATCTGGATGCAAGTAAACATAAAGAAAAAATAGGTTTTTCTGTACACGCTTTTGAATGAAATTGTATAGAATTAAAATGCGAGGTGATTTGATACAGGTTTATAAAATAATCAATGGAAATTAAATATTTGACTACAACAGTTTTTTTTCAAAATACTGCCGGCTACAAGAGTAAGAGGGCACAGTCACATATTAATTAAAGAAAGGTTTAGATAAGACACCAGGAAATATTTTTTTAGTCAGAGAGTGATGAATTCTTGGAATGCATTGCCCCATAAAATAGGGGAGGCAGGGTCAACTGATGCATTCAAACTAGATTGGATGCGTATAATAATTTTTTGGTGAAGTGAATGTAAAAGAAACTGGTTGTAAAAATACTCTACATAGTCTTCTAAACCAGTATAAACATGATAAGTATTAAGTTGTTAACATGTCGCACTAGTACAGTATGTTTATACAATTTCATCTCTCTGGGTTATGGGGAAATTGGTTAATATATGAAAAATAGAAGTCCACAAAACCGGGATGCACGCAAAAGGACAAAGGTCGTATCAGGTTAAATAACAGTTTAAAAAAATGAGGAGCAATTGCGTCTTAGACACATATACATCCCAAGCTAGTTATTATATATGATCAGCATACGAAAGGGAGAGAAGTGAAAGCGCAGATCAATATGGAAGTCTTCAAGAAGTTGGCGGTGGAAATCCATAGACTAACTTCCTTATTGTTTTTTACCACAGACGAAAAAATATTTCTTTTTAATTTCTCTCTTTGCTTGTGATGTCTGCTGTCTCATATTGAGACGTTCTGTACAAATAGGTGAAGATAAATTTAATCCTATAGCTCAGTGATTCTCAAACTTGTCAGGGTGATGTTTTCACCAGGTCGGAGCGGCTGCCCCCCAGCTTTTGTCTCAACTCCGCACCACCTGGCCAGGTCTGGAATCTCATTTCCCTATAGATTGGGCATTCCTGTAGAATATGCTCAGGGTTCTGGTCTCCTGTTCCACATGGGCACTCATCTGTGTGTGAGATCTTCAGTCGGTATAGATGTTCTAGTAGTCTGCAGTGACCAGTTCTCAGACGAAATAATGTAGTTTGTTGATTTCTTTTGAGTTGGTGAATTGGGTCTGGTGTACTGTTTATGTTTTTGTCTTCTCTCCATTGATGTATATACTGATTTATAATGATGTTCTTGATTTCTCTGTATGGTACTCGATGATTAAATTGTGCCTATAAAAGGTCATAAAAAAGGGGAAAAGATGCTGAGCAGCGCATGAGCTGAGGTGGTCAGGGGCATATAGCTAACTGCTAGCGTCAGGGCCAGCGATCCAGAGCTGCCAAGACTCTTCTACATCTCCACGCAGTGATCCTGAAGAACATGCTGTAATAGAGCAGACTGGCTAAGGAGAAGAGATCAAAGAGGGTAGGCTAACCCGGTACTCAAAGATGTCTGCTGAAGTCGAATGTGTGGGGCCGAAAACGTTCAAGCTGTAAGAATACGACACAACACATTCCGTTCTTTGGCCTAAATCCTTCTACTTGTAAAGCCCTTTCCGGTCTTGGTAGCGGGAGAGCCGGAGAGTGGGAGAGCCGGAGAGTGGGAGAGCCGGAGAGGGGGAGTGCCGGAGAGCAGGAGATTGAGAACAAAGAATATGAATAAGAAGAGGATGATACGAATCGGATTAAACAAGGAAAGATCTACACCACATCCGGTATTCAACCGCCGGTTCTTACAACTCGCAAACAACACGTTCAAAATTAGTCTATGGTAGTCCTTAGCGAATGCAAAATTTAGCGCAGGTAGTCCTTAGCGAATGCAAAATTTAGAACATTTGTTAAAATCTTAGAGAATTCGTGATTGGGAGTTTAATCATTTATGTATCAAAAAGAGTTGAATCTATTTTTAAATGGAAAAATGCCTGATATCCTGGTTTGATCCTGAGGCAGTCATGTTTTTTTAAAGAACATTCTAAATCGAACGTTACTCCCCACTCCCTGTGCATTAAGACAGGAGCTGCATTATTTCCTCCCTGGGAAGATGATGCTGGATCCACGAGACAGCATATTCTGTTATATTTTAGTTTTTCTAACACGCGTTTGTTACCGGGTTCAAGAATTAAGTCAAAGAATATTAACACTGTACCCTGCCCGGCATATTTTAAAAAGCGACTGAAGATTGTCGGGTATAAGGCAAGCTTCCCCGTACAGAAGGAGTTAGAAGTTACAACAAAAATAGCAGAAGGCGCTACACTTCATGGCGAGAGAGGAGTGACTAAGTCGTTATGTAGGTTTTTTTTTCATTGCGTTATGTTACATAAAGAGGAAATGGTAACATTGCACTGTGGCACACTCATAGGTGATCATTCTATTTTAGGGGGACGGCGTTGGTTAATGGTTAAGTGACACGGCTCACATTCGAAGGTGCCGGGTTCGTTCCCCACCACAGCACCGGCAGTTCCCCCGGGGAAGCAAACCCTTAGAAAATACAGGAGGAAGCAGACATTTACATAAAATGCATGCCGAAGTCGGATGCAGTGGGTCGACAGGCGCAAAATAAAAACCGTAGTGCAACACACAGCGTCTTAGGGAATAAAAAAAAAAGGCGAATGCAACAAAACAAAAAAAATAAAAAAATATTTGAGAGAATGGCGAAGGGAACGGATAGTGATGGTTCCTGTAGCTCCCTGGTTGTACACAGTCCTCTCATGCGAAATCTTGATCTCTTGATCTTGATGACCCGTTCCTCAGCGAAGCTGCGTTTCAAACTTCGTCTCTTGTGGATCCTGTCTTGGGCCACGACATCCAGTGCGTGGTAAGTATTCCTATTCAGACGTCTCTGATGATGTTGTGGACAGCACGGGAGTCTGACCATCACGGTGGGGATCTTCCTCGCGGTCTCCTTTTGCCACGGGTGAACCAGACTGTTGTCGTCGTGCTCCATCGATCATCGTTTCGTCGCATAAAGTGACCTGCGCACCTATGTTTTGCCTTGCATGCATAGATTACCGCGCCCTACACCAGGGACAATCGCCGTATGTCACAATTGTGGAGATTGTACATACGTTAATTGATGAGAGTGATTTTGACCAGGCGTCACTCAAGAGAGGCCTGGGTCAATATCAATTTGTCCTTCAGCGATTTTGTGACTGTCTATGTTTCTGAACCATAGCACATTGCTGGGAGCACAGTGGAATTGAATTGAATAGGACGTAGGTTTTGGCGACCGTCCATGACCGTTTTGATGACCGTTTTGATGGACGTTTTGATGGACGTTTTGATGACCGTTTTGATGGACGTTTTGATGACCGTTTTGATGACCGTTTTGATGGACGTTTTGATGACCGTTTTGATGACCGTTTTGATGACCGTTTTGATGACCGTTTTGATGACCGTTTTGGCGACCGTCCATGACCGTTTTGATGACCGTTTTGATGGACGTTTTGATGGACGTTTTGATGGACGTTTTGATGGACGTTTTGATGACCGTTTTGATGGACGTTTTGATGACCGTTTTGATGACCGTTTTGATGACCGTTTTGATGACCGTTTTGATGGACGTTTTGATGACCGTTTTGATGACCGTTTTGATGGACGTTTTGATGGACGTTTTGATGGACGTTTTGATGGACGTTTTGATGGACGTTTTGATGGACGTTTTGATGACCGTTTTGATGGACGTTTTGATGACCGTTTTGATGGACGTTTTGATGGACGTTTTGATGACCGTTTTGATGACCGTTTTGATGGACGTTTTGATGGACGTTTTGATGGACGTTTTGATGGACGTTTTGATGACCGTTTTGATGACCGTTTTGATGACCGTTTTGATGGACGTTTTGATGGACGTTTTGATGACCGTTTTGATGACCGTTTTGATGACCGTTTTGATGGACGAGAAGACTGCCCAGTCCGCTCAGTGACGTCATCTTGGCTCGGGTTTGAAGTAATTTCTAAAAATGTAAAGGGATCTATTGATACACAAGATTGAGAACCGCTGCTTGAAGATAATCGATAAATCTTTGACGGCGTATTTTGCTTCAAGGTTCTTGTTTCAGGCCACATATTCTAAATATAGATACTTTGCTATTGTGAGCCGGAGTCATTATATGATGTTTGTCTGTTGTCAATTAAAACTGACTCTGGTCAGGTAAACTTGGATTGCGTCATTCTTTTATGTTCTGTGTCTGTGTTCTGT
Source organism: Ariolimax columbianus (assembly GCA_036924085.1). Taxonomy (NCBI): domain Eukaryota; kingdom Metazoa; phylum Mollusca; class Gastropoda; order Stylommatophora; family Arionidae; genus Ariolimax; species Ariolimax columbianus. The sequence continues at coordinate 73,084,050 of JAVGWX010000013.1, forward strand.
GTCTGTGTTCTGTGTCTTTGTTCTGTGTCTGTGTTATGTGTCTGTGTTCTGTGTCTGTGTTCTGTGTCTGTGTTCTGTGTCTGTGTTATGTGTCTGTGTTATGTGTCTGTGTCTATGTTCTGTGTCTTTGTTCTGTGTCTGTGTTCTGTGTCTGTGTTCTGTGTCTTTGTTCTGTGTCTGTGTTCTGTGTCTGTGTTCTGTGTCTTTGGTCTGTGTCTGTGTTCTGTGTCTTTGTTCTGTGTCTGTGTTCTGTGTCTGTGTTCTGTGTCTTTGGTCTGTGTCTGTGTTCTGTGTCTGTGTTCTATGTCTGTATTTTGTGTCTGTGTTCTGTGTCTTTGTTCTGTGTCTGTGTTCTGTGTCTGTGTTCTATGTCTGTATTTTGTGTCTGTGTTCTGTGTCTTTGTTCTGTGTCTGTGTTCTGTGTATGTGTTCTGTGGTCACTATTCGTAAGTATATTTTGCTTATTCTGCCTATTTGTGCCGTTAATCCTCGGGGGACGCTGCAGTTTAATCTCTTGAGCAAGTAATATTTATTGTAGTATTTTGAGGTCAAAGCAGGATTGTAATTGTGATTCCTGGGTTTCTGAGACTGTAGGCAAACGTCTCGAGCCAACGGCGCATCAGTGTAGACACCATGGTAAACGTGTACAGTGCTGTAGTGTTAGCCATCCTGCTGTATAATTTCGAAACATGGACATTCTATAGCAGATATATTTTCATTTGAGCTGTATTGCGTAGTCTGTTCAGTTTCGAGTGGCAGGAAAAAGTTTCTAACTCTGAAATTCTCGAACATTCGAACCCCAATAATGCAGGTTGAGCGTGAAAGAATGGGGTCTGTGGCGAAGTGGTCAAGCCGTTGTTCAGACGGTCGGGGTTTGAATTCGAGCTGCACTTTGTCAACTATGCCAGCAGTCCGCACCAAAAAGGGTAGTGGTACAGTGGGTCCCATCACACTGCAACATCCAAGGCAACGAGGAGGCAGACAGACTGGCAAAAGAAGGTGCAAGACTACCAAAAACAGATACTAGTATGACGTACGAAGAGTCAAAACGGCTTATTAAAGCCAGATAAATGACCAAATGGGAAACCGAACATACTGGTTACACCAAAAACGATGCCTATTACCAGTTGAACAGAAGAGAGCAGGTCGTTGTATTCAGACTTCGCACTGGCCACAATAGACTGAGGTACCACCTATTCAACAAATTGAAGATAGGTGGCACTGACGAATGCCCGTGTGGTACCGAGAAAATGACCGCTGAGCATCTGCTGCAGAACTGCCCGACATACGAGGATCAGAGAGAGCAGATGTGGCCATCACCAGTGGAACCACAAGAGAAGCTCTATGGCAGTGTCGACAGCCTCAGGATGACCACCGCTTTTTTCGAAAAAATAATGGTTACTGTCTAACTGCGTACGAAGAAGAAGAAGAAGAAGAAGAAGAAGAAGAAGAAGAAGAAGAAGAAGAAGAAGAAGAAGAAGAAGAAGAAGAAGAAGAAGAAGAAGAAGAAGAATTCGAGCAGCGACGGTCGGTCCATGATGTCAATGTTTTCCGGAGGTCCCTGGGTTCATCGCTGGAGCTACGGAGTTCGTGCTTTGTGTGATGCTCTCGACAGATGGGGTACCCAGACAGATGGGGTACCCATCATCCAAGAGAGACTAAGCTAAATGGGGAAAACCCGAGGCGATGAAGTCGAGCCCTCGTTGAAATTTTTTAAATTTTTTTCAAATAGTCGAGACCGGTGCCTGAGGTGTGGCCGCCACCGCATGCTGGCAGCTACGTAGAGCCACAGGTGGGAGTTGAGTGGCAGCTGAAGACCAATAATGAACAAACGACCCAAGATAGGGTATGAATTGTCAGTCACTAGAGGTACTACACCACACCACACAGCCCAATTGTCAGTGATCAAGTGGTTAATGACTCAGATGAACGTATGAAACGTTTCAATTAAAAACATAAAACACTAATAATTTTCTCTAAATGTCAATAGACCAATTCACCCACAAAAACAAAACACAAAAATAAACAAATTAGGCTTCTGTAGTCACAAAATAATATTAGATGTTTTCTTGAAGTAGATATATTAATAGTAAGCGTGGCGCCGGAACCTTTGTCGCGGTGAATAAGGTGACTGCAGTCAGCATCTGTTAGTTGACTTATTACGAATCGGAAAAGTTGCGGTTCTGGACACAGGCTGCATCCGTACAGTCTAGGGCAAACCATGAGAGAGACCAAGCTAAATGGGGAAAACCCGAGGTGATGAAGTCGAGCCCCCGCTTATAGTTAAAGTTAAGAAAGAGGATAGACCAACCCTTACATTATTCTTGCTTAGGTGTTCAGTTGAACCTCTCAGGAGAGAAACCCTCTCCAAATTATTGTACTACACATAAAACCTTTCCCACATACTCAAATTTTGCTCGTCGTGTAGATCGCAAGACAGATCTAAGAGTCCTGATTAGTAATGCAGGAATAAACGATTGAATTATCTTTTTCCGAGGAGGCAGAAGGTATTCAGGTTAGGTCAGGTCAGGTCGGATGAGATCAGGTCAGATCAGATCAGGTCATTCCGTAACCGGTGAGGTAGTAGCAAGGCCATACTTAGATTAATCCTCGACCGATAGAAATCCCAAGCAAAAAACATCATTGCTGAGGAGCAAGCAGGGTTCAGACAGGGAATAAGCACTAAAGAACAGATATTTAATTTAAGACTGCTAAGCCAGAAATATCTAGAACAGCAGCAAAAACGGTATTATATGTTTGTTGATTTCTAAGAAGGTATTCAGTGGGTGAAAATCTCAAACTCGTTTTATTCTTGCAGCGCGGCGCATGCGTCTCATGGTGGGACCAGGTTTGGTTCTGGAGTAACAAAAACCTTCTATTATTTTCTGTTGTTCAGTAAATAATTGTTCAGTAAATAATTGTTCAGTAAATAATTGTTCAGTAAATAATTGTTTAGTAAATAATTGTTTAGTAAATAATTGTTTAGTAAATAATTGTTTAGTAAATAATTGTTTAGTAAATAATTGTTTAATAAATAATTGTTTAGTAAATAATTGTTTAGTAAATACTTGTTTAGTAAATATTTGTTTAGTAAATAATTGTTTAGTAAATAATTGTTTAGTAGATAATTGTTTAGTAAATAATTGTTTAGGATGACAGAAAATGATTAATGCCGCTAAGTTGTGTTGATGTTAATTATTTCCTGTATATAACTCCATAATCTTGTGTTTCTCCCCCCGTTTACATAATCTCGTGTTTCTCCCGTTTATAATTTCATAATCTCGTGTTTCTCCCCTGTTTTTAGCTCCCTAATCTCGTGTTTCTCCCCTGTTTATAACACTAATCTCGTGTTTCTCCCCTGTTTATAACTCACTAATCTCGTGTTTCTCCACTGTTTATAACTCCATAATCTCGTGTTTCTCCCCCGTTTATAACTTCATAATCTCGTGTTTCTCCCATGCTTATAACTCCATAATCTCGTGTTCCTCCCCTGTTTATAACTCACTAATCTCGTATTTCTCCCCTGTTTATAACTCACGAATCTAGTGTTTCTCCCCTATTTATAACCTCACTAATCTCGTGTTTCTCCCCTGTTTATAACTCACTAACCTCGTGTTTCTCTCCTGTTTATAACTCACTAATCTCGTGTTTCTCCCCTGTTTATAACTCACTGATCTCGTGTTTCTCCCCTGTTTATAACTCACTAATCTCGTTTTTCTCCCCTATTTATAACTCACTAATCCCGTGTTCCTCCAGTTTATAATTTCATAATCTCGTGTTTCCCCTCCCCCCCTGTTCATAACCTCACTAATCTCCTGTTTCTCCCCTGTTTATAACCTCACTAATCTCGTGTTTCTCCCCTATTTATAACTCTCTAATCTCGTGTTTATCCCGTTTATATCTCCCTAATCTCGTGTTTCTCCCCTGTTTTTGACTAAGAATTCTCGGGACTTCTTCAAATCAATATCAGCGGCATTACTAGGAAGGAAACAATACACCAGCTACACACACACTCACATCGTAAAGAAGGCAACTAAGGAGGAGTGTGTATGGGGCTAGAAAGCTAGTCATGCACAACACATTATTGCAGAAACCAGCACTGCAATAACACATACAATGCTTTGGCGTATTTTGTCTGTAAGAAGGCACATATGATGGTACTTGTATGCTTCTTAACAAGCCAACTGGAAAAAAAGCCTCAGGTCCCAACACTATCTTTAGGTCAAGAAGTCTCAGGTCCTAGCACTGTTTACTGTTAGGTCAAGAAGTCTCAGGTCTTGTCTACTGTAAGGTCAAGAAGTCTCAGGTCCTAACACTTGTTGGGTTAAGAAGCCTCAGGTCCCAACACTATATTTAGGTCAAGAAGTCTCAGGTCCTAGCACTGTTTACTGTTAGGTCAAGCAGTCTCAGGGCATGTCTACTGTAAGGTCAAGAAGTCTCAGGTCCTAACACTTGTTGGGTTAAGAAGCCTCAGGTCCCAACACTATCTTTAAGTCAAGAAGTCTCAGGTCCTAGCACTGGTTACTGTTAGGTCAAGAAGTCTCAGGTCATGTCTACTGTAAGGTCAAGAAGTCTCAGGTCCTAACACTTGTTGGGTTAAGAAGTCTCAGGTCCCAACACTTGTTACGTCAAAAAGTCCAAGGTCCTAACACTGTCTACACTTCATTGCTTTAACTTTGTCTCTTTGCTCCATGTGAAGCACATGGCAACCACTACAGCTGGCCTCGTTTCAGGAAGCCTGTATTACGTACATTGAGGGTTTATCCAGTAGCAGTTTTACATGATGAAGTTGCAAGTCTCATGAACATGCTTACTATTTACTAGTCTCTAATCTAACAGATTTCAATCCCGCTAATCTCGAGTTGTCCAAGTTTCCTTACACGACACCAAGGAAACCTCACAACACAATATCATGATTTCACACTCTCTGGACAATCTTCCATGGGAGCTACAGGACACATACCTGCAGGGTGAAGTACGTCAGACTCCAAGGAGTCAATCTCCACTTCTGCACTCTTTCCATCAACCGTCTCCAGGCCCAGCATGATCTCGGCCCCACTGTTGGACGTAGTTAATCTAGGGCGATTTGCGTCATCCATGACGTCATCTAGAATGTCACCTGGAAATATGGCATAGGATATTGATAGCAGCAAATGCAGGTGTGATATATCGATCAACTCTCAACACATCTCATTTCAGAGTTAGGTATAACATACTAAGACTACCACACCTTGTCAGGAACAGGTGTAACATACTGACCAACATCTGTTCCCACAAGGAGCAGGTATAACATACTGACCAACATCTCTTCCCACACCAGGGCCAGGTGTAACATACTGACCAAGATCTCTTCCCACACCACAAGCAGGTGTAACATACTGACCAAGCTCTCTTCTCACACCAGGGCCAGGTGTAACATACTGTCTAAGATCTCTTCCCACACCACAAGCAGGTGTAACATACTGACCAAGATATCTTCCACACCAGGGTCAGGTGTAACATACTGTCCAAGATCTCTTCCCACACCACAAGCAGGTGTAACATACTGACCAAGATCTCTTCTCCCACCAGGGCCAGGTGTAACATACTGACCAAGATCTCTTCTCCCACCAGGGCCAGGTGTAACGTACTGACCAAGATCTCTTCTCCCACCAGGGCCAGGTGTAACATACTGACCAAGATCTCTTCTCCCACCAGGGTCAAGTGTAACATACTGACAAAGATCTCTTCTCCCACCAGGGTCAAGTGTAATATACTGACCAAGACACTATCCTTCGTTTTTGTAATGCACATGGAAATGAGCTGTGCTACAGCAGCCTGGCTACCGAGGTGGAGATTACCGTAGTGGTGTGTCTTCTAGAGATACCTTGCATTACACTACAGCGAGGAGAACCCAAACACCTACATTGAAAATTCAGTCGAAAACGTACATTTAAAATGAAATGTTCTTTGAATAAAAGTCAAAAGGAAAAAGCCATGTCCATATTTTGAGATTTTAAGAAGGCTGGGTTCAACCATTATTACATGTGCAATGAAAATGAAATCAGCTGAGCTGACTGACACTGATGTATGAAATGGCGTACAGAGACTACGCATTACTGAGTGACGTCAGTACTACCAAATGTAGTACACATTAGTCGTGAGACGTTAGTTCTGAGAGTAATCGACAATAATTGATGACGTATTTGGCACTTGTCGGTCAACAAAGATTCATCCTGTTATCCCATTGAGCCAAAGCTAGGAAATCATGTCTATTGATTCGGTCAGAACCTCTACACCTCGCGGTAGAAGAGAAGCGACTAAAGTAAGATTCGGCCAGAAACAGAAAGAAGAGCCTTAACTGTAAAACACATAAGAATGACTACCCAAGCAACATCTGGAGCCACGTATAGACATATGGCTATACATCAGTTACAACAGGGAATGGAGATAGAGTGATATTTATGAGCCTAAAAAAAGTACAGTACACAAAGACGTTTATCAGTGGCGACTGGAACATTTTCAAGTAACTTTGGAGCAGAGGCAAAGGCATTGAAAACCGCAACAGAAATTCTAAATGACAGATGAAAACACAGAGCGACAAGTTGTACTTTTCCCAGACGCACTGGCATGGATGCTGCACTAGGGGACAAGAAAATACAGACTTGAAGGAAATAAAAGTGATACTCAATCAACTATATCACATATTTAAGAAAGTCGCGATACAATGGATTCTATCTCATTGCAATATTTTTGGCAATGAAGAGGCTGGTAGATTGTCAAGAGAAGGTGGAAAGCTACGTCAACTTGATATAGGTGTGACGATTAGACTCACGTCTGGTCAGGCAAAACACACTGATCAGAGAATGTTAGCCAGGGTCAGGAGAAATATACTGGCCAAGACCCTCACCTGACGGGACGATGAGGCTAACGTCTGGTCAGGCTAAACACACTGGTCAGAGAATGTTAGCCAGGGTCGAGAGAAATATACTGGCCAAGACCCTCACCTGACGGGACGATGAGGCTAACGTCTGGTCAGGCAAAACACACTGATCAGACAATGTTAGCCAGGGTCAGGAGAAATATACTGGCCAAGACCCTCACCTGACGGGACGATGAGGCTAACGTCTGGTCAGGCAAAACACACTGATCAGACAATGTTTGCAGGGTCAGGAGAAATATACTGGCCAAGACCCTCACCTGACGGGACGATGAGGCTAACGTCTGGTCAGTCAAAACACACTGATCAGAGAATGTTATCCAGGGTCAGGAGAAATATACTGGCCAAGACCCTCACCTGACGGGACGATGAGGCTAACGTCTGGTCAGGCAAAACACACTGATCAGAGAATGTTAGCCAGGGTCAGGAGAAATATACTAGCCAAGACCCTCACCTGACCTCCTCGTTGGTCGTCCTGGAAACGGGCTGTTGTCGAGGACAACAGTCTAGCTAACAAGGTGAGGTTCGACGTGATCTCCGAAGTATTGAGCGACACGCAGATGAGGCCAAGCATAGAACAACCGCCTGGAGAATCCGGGTCCACTTTCATCAGCAAGCTCGGGATGTGAGGAAAGCTACAGCAACCCGTCCCTTGACGTCCTTTTCAGGGCGCACATAAGAGTAACCTACTAATTATGGGCATTTGAAACAACAACAACAACAACACCACCAACAACAACAAGAACAACAACACCAGAACCACCACCACAACCACCACCAACCTACAACAACACCACCACCATCAACATCAACAACAACAAGAACAACAACACCAGAACCACCACCACAACCACCACCACCAACAACAACAACACCACCACCATCAACATCAACAACAACAAGAACAACAACACCAGAACCACCACCACAACCACCACCAACAACAACAACACCACCACCATCAACATCAACAACAAGAACACCAACAACAACAAGAACAACAACACCACAACCACCACCACCACAACCACCACCAACAACAACAAAAACAACACCACCACCATCACCAACAACAACAAGAACACCAACAACAACAAGAACAACAACACCACAACCACCACCAACAACAAGAACAACACCACCACCATCAACATCAACAACAAGAACACCAACAACAACACCACAACCACTACCACAACCACCACCACAACCACCACCAACAACAACAAGAACAACACCACCACCATCACCAACAACAACAACATATGTAGCATTTAAGGTCAGGATTGGACATATGCATGTCAGTTATTTTGTCTTTTAGCAAAGTGTGTTTTCTTATTTTCTGTGCTCCACAGCAATGGAGGCACGCCTGACGGTGGTTGTCCGCCACACCTGTGCCAGGCATTCCCATGAGTTTGCATCTAAGGCCTAACGTAACTCAAATTATTGTAGGCCAATTTATATTTTCATTTTGGTTCTCAACTTGGTTTTCCGTTTGGTTCAAGTGACTGAATAATCGACGAATGTCCGCTTTGGAATAAGTAGTCGTGTTATCGCAATTCTATAACAATAACTTTCACTTATTGACTCTCAGTAAGCACAAACGTCTGACCAGAATTTGACACATTCTGTAACTATTGTTCGTTTTAAATAATATAGAAGAAAGAACTGTGTTCTGTTTTACATTTTTGCATTTTAAAGAAAGAAAAATAAAAGCAACAACTGGATCTGTGGATCCGCCCCTGAGAAAAACACAAATAATTTTTTACACAAAGGAGTCAATGAAAAAAGTTACTAGATTACTGGACGACCCGTTCTTCAGCGGCGGTTACACCGTTACGGGTCCCAACTTCTATTCCAACGGTCTCTGTCTTGGGCCACGGTGGACCAATGTATAATGACTCGCCCGTCTGTGGTGAATCTTGTTGCGAGATGCAAGGGGGTCGGGCCAACGTGTTGGTGGTCGTCCCCGTGGTCGTTCCTTCTCTCTAGGTAGCGTATCGCTGTTTCTATGCTCCATCGATCGTCCGTTCTTCGCAGTAAGTGCCCCAGCCATGTTTCATTTTGTCTACACAAATAACTGCATCTTCCACTAGGGGAAATTGACCAATGTCCGAGTTGTGAAGACCTTTTGTGCACTGGCTATGAAACATGAGGCCGAACGTGGTACCTTGGGTACCTCTGACACTCCATCTCCCTCTTGAGTGTCCATGTTTCCGCCGCATAGCATATTTCAGGTAGTACTGGGGAGTTGAATAGAGACGCCTACAGACTATGGTCGTGAATGTTGTCCAAAATCGGGTTTATCGAAGATTAGTTAAAGGGAGAAAACGCTTACAAACTTATTCTACTACCGCAGAGTTAATTTCCCATTACTGTTACCATGCCAACGATGTAAGCAGAAGTCTAGAAGTACATACCCGCGATCAGAATTTCACTGTAGATCTTTTCGCTGTTGTTGACGTCTTCCAACACGTCATCGTTAGGGTCTTTTGTTTCTAGCATGTTCTTTGCTTTCACTTCTTTCACACTTACTGCATTATCTAATGTATTCTCGCTATCTCCGTGGACATTGTCCCCTTGGATCGGTTGATCCATCGCTGGACGCTCAGTGGTTGGAAGAGACCCAGCTGAAAAGAAAAAAGAAACAAAATAATTTTTCCAAATAAACTTCGTCTTTCTTATTCTGGTCCCACGAAAACTTGTTATTCGTTCAACTATCCGTGCTACATATATGAAATTTTATTTCTTGAGCGTTCTATCAATCATAGATGACTACTTCAAATTGTACTTTACGTTGTGTGCAATCAATGCTATATCTTCAATAGTCTTCTACTGTACATATGTCAGGCTAAACTGCTAGTCACCTCTTCCAACATGCTCTAATTATGAGGATGGTTCTATTCTTGTCCTTGCTCAATAAATCAATCACTTAATCAATCAATAATGTCATAAACCGTTAGAGTCGTAGGGATGCAATGGTAGAAACACCAGCACACAAAGTCCTGCCCAGTTGTCTGTCCCCAAACCTGCAAAATTTGTGAGAAAATCATGCCCTAGCCATTTAAAAGAAATAATATCAGCCCAAGACTTTCTGTGACCTCATTGTTTTCTTCCACCTTCAACTGTTCCCTGCAATATTATATTTAAGATAGAGTCATCCTTCGTTACATGCCAAAACCATGTTTGTTATGGACGTTTCACTGCTGACAGACCTGGTTCCTGTTATAGACGTTTCACTGCTGACAGACCTGGTTCCTGTTATAGACGTTTCACTGCTGACAGACCTGGTTCCTGTTGTAGACGTTTCACTGCTGACAGATGTAGTTCCTGTTGTAGAGGTTTGACTGCTGACAGATGTGGTTTCCTGTTATAGAGGTTTCACTGCTGACAGACATGGTTTCCTGTTATAGAGGTTTCACTGCTGACGGACGTGGTGTATGTTATGGAGGTTTCACTGCTGACAGACGGGGTGTATGTTATAGAGGTTTCACTGCTGACAGACGGGGTGTATGTTGCAGAGGTTTCACTGCTGACAGACATGGTTTCCTGTTATAGAGGTTTCACTGCTGACAGACGTGGTTTCCTGTTATAGAGGTTTCACTGCTGACAGACATGGTTTCCTGTTATAGAGGTTTCACTGATGACAGACGCGGTGTATATTATGGAGGTTACACTGCTGACAGACATGATTTCCTGTTATAGAGGTTTCACTGCTGACAGACATGGTTTCCTGTTATAGAGGTTTCACTGCTGACAGACGCGGTGTATGTTTTGGAGGTTTCACTGCTGACAGACATGATTTCTTGTTATACAGGTTTCACTGCTGACAGACATGGTTTCCTGGTATGGAGGTTTCACTGCTGACAGACATGGTTTCCTGTTATAGATGTTTCACTGCTGACAGACGCGGTGTATGTTATAGAAGTTTCACTGCTGCCAGACGTGGTTTCTGTCAGGGACTTTATTTGATCTCTAATACAATAATTTGTTTTATGTTTTTTAAATAAACTATGGAGAATTTTGTTCTGTTTCATGGTCCATGTTTGGCGCTGAAAGACCAGAGAGAGAGAGGGATATATATATATATATATATATATATATATATATATATATATATATATATATATATATAGAGAGAGAGAGAGAGAGAGAGAAAGAGAGAGAGTGAGAGAGAGTGAGAGAGACAGAGAGAGCGTGAGAGATAGATAGAGAGTGAGAGAGACAGAGAGTGAGACAGAGAGTGAGCCAGAGAGAGAGAGACAGAGAGACATGTTGAACAGTACCGGAATAAGATACATCTTAGTCTTACTAGAACTGTTATTTTTTGTTCTTGTTATTTGTTCGTTCTCAATCTCCCGCTACCAAGCCCTGAACGTTCTCAATCTCCCGCTACCAAGCCCTGAACGTTCTCAATCTCCCGCTACAAAGCCCTGAACGTTCTCTCACTCCAGCTACCAAGCCCTGACCGTTCTCAAACTCCCGCTACCAAGCCCTGAACGTTCTCAAACTCCCGCTACCAAGCCCTGAACGTTCTCAAACTCCCGCTACCAAGCCCTGAACGTTCTCAAACTCCCGCTACCAAGCCCTGACCGTTCTCAATCTCCCGCTACCAAGCCCTGCACGTTCTCAAATTACCGCTACCAAGCCCTGTAAAGGGCTCTGAAAGTAGCAGGATGTGGCCCAGAATGTTTTTTGTCGTGGTTTACAACTTGACTGCGATATTTACACCTTTCGGTCCGACACATCCGACTTCAGCATGCATTTTTGAATACTGTGTTGCCTTCCCTCTTCGATCCCTTCTACTTAGCCAGTCTGCTCTGTTGCAGCTTGACATCCAGGATCACCGCGTGGAGGTGTAGAAGGGTCTTGGATGCTCTGGTTCGCTGGCTCCGTCGCTGGCAGTCACCTATGGGTCGCTGGCCGCTGCAGCTCATGCGCTGCTCCGCATCTTGATCCCCGAACTGAAATGTTGAAGAATTATCCAACGACATTGTTTATCAAAACTGTACTACTTGCGTCTTCCTATCGTCCTGTAATAGTGTCTTCAATATTGGTGTCAAAGGAGAAACCACTCGGGCATTAAATAAATATGAAATGTAGACTGAAAATGAAAGATGAAAAAGCATCCTTACATGAGACTGATAACGTTATACAGAGGGTAGGCTAAAGGAAAGTATAGACCAGATGTCAGGAAGCATCTGCTGTGACTGTGCTGTTGTCATTACTGCTTAGACTGAACACGTGCAAGCTTGGTTTTCAATCCTAACGTACATGGTTCGAAATAACTGTGTGTTTACTTTGACTGGGAATGTGTATTTTTTTTCTCGGTATGATCGCTTCTCCACGTGCATAAAGGATTGGCAAACCTACTGTCAAATTACCATAGTCAAACTCATACAACAATACATCACAAACAGATACACTCAAGCATCCATACTCTGGCATAGACTACCACAGTGATTGATTTGCAGTTGGAACGGTGAGGCTAACGTCTGGTCAGGCAAAACACACTGGTCAGAGAATGTTAGCCAGGGTCAGGTGAAATATACTGACCAAGACCCTCACCTGACGGGACGATGAGGCTAACGTCTGGTCAGGCTAAACACACTGGTCAGAGAATGTTAGCCAGGGTCAGCAGAAATATACTGGCCAAGACCCTCACCTGACGGGACGATGAGGCGAACGTCTGGTCAGGCAAAATACACTGGTCAGAGAATGTTAGCCAGGGTCATAAGAAATATACTGGCCAAGACCCTCACCTGACGGGACGATGAGGCTAACGTCTGGTCAGGCAAAACACACTGGTCAGAGAATGTTAGCCAGGGTCAGGAGAAATATACTGGCCAAGACCCTCACCTGACGGGACGATGAGGCTAACGTCTGGTCAGGCAAAACACACTGATCAGAGAATGTTAACCAGGTTCAGGAGAAATATACTGGCCAAGACCCTCACCTGACGGGACGATGAGGCTGACGTCTGGTCAGGCTAAACACACTGATCAGAGAATGTTAGCCAAGGTCAGGAGAAATATACTGGCCAAGACCCTCACCTGACGGGACGATGAGGCTATCGTCTGGTCAGGCAAAACACACTGATCAGAGAATGTTAGCCAAGGTCAGGAGAAATATACTGGCCAAGACCCTCACCCGACGGGACGATGAGGCTAACGTCTGGTCAGGCAAAACACACTGATCAGAGAATATTAGCCAGGGTCAGGAGAAATATACTGGCCACGACCCTCACCTGACGGGAGGATGAGGCTAACGTCTGGTCAGGCAAAACACACTGATCAGAGAATGTTAGCCAGGGTCAGGAGACATATACTGGCCAAGACCCTCACCTGACGGGACGATGAGGCTAAGGTCTGGTCAGGCAAAACACACTGATCAGACAATGTTAGCCAGGGTCAGGAGAAATATACTGGCCAAGACCCTCACCTGACGGGACGATGAGGCTAACGTCTGGTCAGGCAAAACACACTGATCAGAGAATGTTAGCCAGGGTCAGGAGAAATATACTGGCCAAGACCCTCATCTGACGGGACGATGAGGCTAACGTCTGGTCAGGCAAAACACACTGATCAGACAATGTTAGCAGGGTCAGGAGAAATATACTGGACAAGACTCTCACCTGACCTCCTCGTTGGTCGTCCTGGAAACGGGATGTTGTCGAGGACAACAGTCTGGCTATCAAGGTGAGGTTCGACGTGATCCCCTTAGTAGTGAGCGACACGAAGACGGACACGCAGACGAAATTAAGCATAGCACAACCGCCTGGACGACCCAGGTCCACCTTCATGAGCACGCTCGGGATGTGAGAAAAGCCGCCACTTAACGCACTTTTTACGGCGCACAAAAGAGTGACCTATTCTTTGTGGGCATCAACAACAACATTGGTTTGCAGTTAAGACAGGGGTAAGCCAGGGATGTGTACTATCACCACTTTTGTTCATTGGAAACATGGATAGAATAACAACTAAAGCAGACCCAGAAACCATCACAATGAACGAACTTCTTTTTGTGATGATCTGATCATCTTGCTTCCAGATGAACAAAACCTCCAAGATTAGTATCGCAAAAATGGAGACAATGAAAGTCGGCAGAATAAAGAAAACACCAAATATTCAGGTAAAAAGAACAGAACTTAAACAAGTCAGTGAATTCAAATACTGGTACAGCATGTTCACACAAGAAGGAAGGTTGGCTAGAGAGGTAAAATCAAAAACACAGAAAGTTAATGCGGTTTCCTATCAGCGCTCACCCTTACTAAGACACAAACACATTCCATTTAAGACAAAGAGACAGCTGATAAATAGTATTTGTATACCAACTCTCTGCTACCAGTGTCAAACATGGACTCGCCTCAAGGCACAAGAACGATAAATCTTGGTATGCGAAATGAGGTGTTAAAGATAGGCTGTCGGGGTAATAAGGCTGTCGGGGTCACATGTCGGGGTCACAAGGCTATCGGGGTCACAAGACTGGACAGAGTACGAAAATAAATAATCAGACAGAAGGTCGGTACAACACCACGCATGGAATACATGGAGAGGCAGGGATTTAAATGGTTCGAACACCTGACAAGAATGCAACCAAAGTTACCAGCTGCTCGTATCTACAATACCAGACATCAGGGTTGCAGAGCAAGAGGCAGACCACGTAAAAGATGGATAGATGGTGTCAGGGAGGCACTGAAGAAACACGTAATGACAACAACATCAGCGACAAAGCTGGCATACGACAGAAAACTACACCTCCCCACGACGCTTAACGACACAAGTGGATAGAAGATGATGTTAAGTACTGTCTGAGGTTGAAATGGGCGTGCCTTCGCCATGACAACCTAGAGATTCGAACCTTTACCCCAGGGCTTATCAACCTTGTTATGCATGCTGCCCACTTCTAGAACTTTCGCGAGGGAACATTCTCCTTACCGCCAACGGAAATCTAACTGGAAGAAAATGGCTCGATCGTCCACTCAATCTGTGAATTTTTGATGTTTTTAATCTATCATCCATCCATCAATTATAGATCCCATCATCCATCCACGTGATCATCCACCCATCAATGTCATTATCCATACATCTATGCCATCATCCATCTATCCATGCTATCATCAATACATCCATTAAATCATCTATCCATCCATCTCATCATCCATCAATTCATCTCATCATCCATCTATCCATGCTATCATCCATTAAATCATCCATCCATCCATCTCATCATCCATCAATTCATCTCATCATCCATCTATCCATGCTATCATCCATTAAATCATCCATCCATCCATCTCATCATCCATCAATTCATCTCATCATCCATCTATCCATGCTATCATCCATACATCCATTAAATCATCCATCCATCCATCTCATCATCCATCAATTCATCTCATCATCAATCTATCCATGCTATCATCCATTAAATCATCCATCCATCCATCTCATCATCCATCAATTCATCTCATCATCCATCTATCCATGCTATCATCCATTAAATCATCCATCCATCCATCTCATCATCCATCAATTCATCTCATCATCCATCTATCCATGCTATCATCCATTAAATCATCCATCCATCCATCTCATCATCCATCAATTCATCTCATCATCCATCTATCCATGCTATCATCCATTAAATCATCCATCCATCCATCTCATCATCCATCAATTCATCTCATCATCCATCTATCCATGCTATCATCCATACATCCATTAAATCATCCATCCATCCATCTCATCATCCATCAATTCATCTCATCATCCATCTATCCATGCTATCATCCATTAAATCATCCATCCATCCATCCATCTCATCATCCATCAATTCATCTCATCATCCATCTATCCATGCTATCATCCATACATCCATTAAATCATCCATCCATCCATCTCATCATCCATCAATTCATCTCATCATCCATCTATCCATGCTATTATCCATTAAATCATCCATCCATCCATCTCATCATCCATCAATTCATCTCATCATCCATCTATCCATGCTATCATCCATCCATTCATCTCATCATCCATCATCCCACCATCCATCCTATCCATCCATCCTCCCATCAATCCAACCCATCATCCCCACTTATCATCCACACCTATCATCCATCCATCCATCTATCCATCATCCATCTATATCATCATCATCACTATCATGTGGCATGCCATTTGCAGAACGCAGCTCATATCACAACCCGTCTGAAAGAAACTCCATCAATTGCCAAATCTCCAGCCTGCCCCAGAGTCATGCCCACGCATTCCTTGACATCTTGGAACCATCGCTCTCTTGGTCTTCCTCTGTCTCTCTTGCCCCGGCACCACTACCGTTCCCTCCAGACCGTTGTGTCTCTGATGTGGTCAAAGTATTTCAATTTTCTGTTGATGATGGAATTTTTAAACCAGTTCTTCTTTGTGGCCAACTCTTGTCGATTGTCTGCAGTTTTCTTCTTTTCTCAGTCCATGGTAGTCTGAGAACCTTTCTATAACATTTCGACCCAATGGACTCGATTCTTCCCCCTTGAGGTTCGGATAACTGTCCATGTTTCAGAGCCATATGCTGCCACGGGAAAAACACAGGTTTTCACAATGTTCACTTTTGTTGGTTTGCAAGTATTCTGTCAGTTTCCTCAGGTTGTGTGGCCTCTGCAATGCCATAATAATAGTTCATAGTCGACCTGTACTTCTACAGGGTCTGATGCCCTTTTGCAGGTCCCAGCTCTGGTATGAGCTGGATACAGCCGGAAGGATGATTTCCTGCCTAGTGGGCTAGGTTCGAGCAGAGTATTACTCCGCTGCGTTGGGGCAAGTGTCACGGAGGGTGGTTAACCGATGTGTGAGCCCATATTAATAGATTCAAACATTAGAGCAAAGTAGACCCGCAGCCTGTTAGGCGCCGTCTATGCTGCTCTAAACAAACCTCCTAACCATGGCCGGTGTTGTGCCATGTCACAGTTAATCGCCTCTTACAACATGCTCTCTGTGAGGCAGTGGTGCTATTCTTGTCCTTGTCATACACAAAGACCCCGGCAGACCACTCGGGTCATAAAAAGTAATAATACTAATTTGTTTTTATTCATCATCATGTAACATGTCTTTTATAGAACATGGCTCCCATCACAGTCTGTCTGAAAGAAACTCTTTCCCTTGCCAAAACCCCCAGCCTCTGCCACAGTCATACCCAGGCATTCCTCGACATCTTGGTGCCATCGTCTTCTTGGTCTACCCCTTCCTCTTTTGCCTGGCACCATACCTTCCATCACTGTTCTCATGAGACCGTTGTGTCTTTTGATATGGCCAAAGTATTTACATTTTCTGGCTAAATTGAATTAATAAAACAGTTCTCTATGCTCAACTCTTACCGAATGTCTAAATTTGTCTTTTTCTTCGTCCAGCGTATTCTGAGGATCTTTCTGTAACATTTTGACTCAACGGATTCGATTCTTTGTCTAGAAGTTTTGGTAATCGTCCATGATTCTCAGCCATAAGCTGCCACAGGAAAAACACAGGCTCTCAAGACTTTTACTTTTATCGTTTTGTTGGTGCCCTGTCATAATTTCTTCAGGCTGTTCAGTCTCTGCATTGTCATGGCTAGTCTTCTTCAGATTTCTTTCGAGCAGTCGCCATTCTTGTCAATTCTGGAGCCTAGAACGTTTTTAATTCAGAATGTCAGAATTCTGCTACCGCTCACCTGAAACCATAAAATTGCCCGCTAGTGGGCACTACCGACCAGAGCAAACTGAGCAAACTTTGCGATAAAAGGGCAGTTGATAAACAGAATACTCATACCGACTCTGTGCTAGCAGTACCAAACATGGTCTTTGTCCAAGAAGAGTGAGAGAAAAACTTCTACGTGTGAAATGAAATAGTTCAAGGACGTCACCAACGGAAACAGATTGTCAAACTTCACATCTCGGAAACAGGTCAGAACAGCCTTTTGTGCGGAGTATATTCCCAGACAGAAAACACATTAGTTGAGAATGTACTTTGATTAAATTCCACTGATGGCTCACCACCGAGTGGTTCGCCGGGGTCGTTGTGTATGGCAAAGGCAAGAATAGCACTACTACCTCACAGAGAGCATGTAGTAAGAGGCGAATAACTGTGTGACGTGGCATAACACCAGCCATGGTTAGGTGGTTTCTTAAGAGCAGCATAGATGGCGCCCAACAGTCTGCGTGTCTGATTCGCTCTAGTGTTTGAGTCTATTAAGATGGACTGGCACATCGGTTAAACCACCCTCCGCGATAATTGTACTAATGCAGTGGAGTTAATTACTAGCCTTGTAGGCAGGACTATACTCTGGTCAGGAAAAGTATTCTGATCAAACATGTTATTCAGGGTAAGGCAAAACATACTGGCCAAAACCCTCACCTTGGCTTTTTTGTAGCTCTCCCTGAAAACGGGCTGTTTTCATGGCAGTCTGGCTAACGAGGGGAGGGATCGACGTCATCTCCGTAGTAGTGAGCGACACGCTGATGAAGCCAAGCATAGCACAACCGCTCGGATGACCCCTGTCCACCTACATCAGCACACTCGGGATGTGAGGAAAACTACTGCAACCCACCACTTAACGTCCTCTTTAGGGCGCACAAAAGAGTTAACCTCCTCATTATTGGAATTCACAACAACAACAACTAGTCTGCTAAGCAGGAAATTCTCCTCCCAGTGACAGCCAGCTTCCGACAGACCTGGGACCTCCACAAGTTCATCCGCTGCTCTAGAACTACTGGTCGACTAAGACTAAGAAGTAAGACGGCTTAGAACGCAAGAACATCTTGATACAGATCACGAGGGAGGCCGCCTGACAGCAACTTTGAATAACTTATCTCCGCATGGAAGATTCGTTTTTATGAACAGATGAGGAGGTTAAGGGCAGATCTCTGGCGCCCTAACACCAACTGCTTCTGGAAGACGAGAATCGCCATAACGGAAGGCGAGTCATTTAATATAAGTAAAACGAAATTGGCTTGGTTTCGTTCGTTCTCAATCTTCCGCTACAAACACTGAAAGGGCTTAAGTAGCAGAATGTAGACTAGAGAACGGAATGCGTTGTGTCGTAGTTTACAGCTTGACTGCGATATTTGCACCTACAGGTCCAACACATCTGACTTTAGCAAGCATTTTTTGAGTACCGGGTTAGCATTTTCTCTTCCATCCCTTCTCCTTAGCCAGTCTGCCCTGCTGCAGCCTGTTATCCAGGATCACCGCGTGGAGGTGTAGAAGGGTCTTGGCAGATCTGGTTCGCTGGCCCTGGCGCTAGCAGTCAGCTATGGGTCACTGACCACTGCAGCTCATGCGCTGCTCAGCATCTTGATACCAAACGGAATTGATGCCGCATGCTGCGTTGTAGGCGGGATACTGGGATATCAATTCCTTCTTCTGCGTTCGTTCTCAATCTCCGGCTACTAAGCCCTGAACAGGGCTTTGCAAGTAGCAGGATATAGCCCGGAGAAAGGCATGCGCTAGTTTAGAGTTTTGACTGCGATATTTGCACCTTTCGGCCCGACACACCCGTCTTCGGCAGGGGGATATCAACGACTACGGGGGAAGACAGTAGCCAACCTGACAAGTTGAGACTCGTTAGTTTGTAATGCAGTTTTTCTGAAAGAAGGACAACTGATATCCCAAACGGCTGCTGTCGGGTCTGCTGGGGGGAGCAAACCAAATGCAAAACAAGTTTAATTTACACATTCACACCTCCAGCCCAATAATATAACTGAAATCAGATGTGCTAGACCGAAGACGCAAATATCAAATTACAATCTATCAAATGTCACAATCTTAACTTTCTTCTCAACAGCAACAAATATGGACAAAGGATGTGATTATTTTGAGAGCGATAGAAGAGAAAGATATTGGTCAAGTATCCTTGAAACAGAGGGAGCAGAACAAGAAGGAAGAGAAGACGGAGAAGAAGAAGAAGAAGAAGAAGAAGAAGAAGAAGAAGAAGAAGAAGAAGAAGAACTAGAAGAAGAAGAAGAAGAAGAAGAAGAAGAAGAAGAAGAAGAAGAAGAAGAAGAACTAGAAGAAGAAGAAGAAGAAGAAGAAGAAGAAGAAGAAGAAGAAGAAGAAGAAGAAGAAGAAGAAGAAGAAGAAGAAGAAGAAGAAGAAGAACAAGAACAAGAACAAGAAGAAGAAGAAGAAGAAGAAGAAGAAGAAGAAGAAGAAGAAGAAGAACAAGAAGAAGAAGAAGAAGAAGAAGCAGTGTAGAAATTGAGCCCGTGTTGGTATGCCTTAACATCCGTTATGTTTGTCAGTGCCGTGAGACGAGATGTAGGACCATTAGCGAGAGGCTCTATCTTTGTGGCACACCAGGAGGGGGGGAGGAGACTAACGCACGGTCAGGAAAAACATACTGATCAAGCTATTTTAGTCAGGGTCAGGTAGAACATACCTACCTACCTAACTACATGCTACCTGTATGTCTGTCTATCTGTATGCCTTCCTGCATTTCTGCCTGTCAATCGGTCTGTCTGTCCATTGGTCTGTCTGTCCATCGGTCTGTCTGTATATCGGTCTGTCTGTATATCGGTTTGTCTTTCTGTCTGTCTGCCTGTCAGTCTGCTTGCATGTCCGTTTGTCTGTCCGTCTGTCTGTCTATCTATATACCTTCCTGTCTGTCTGTCTTTTGGTCTGTCTACCTGCCTGCATACCTGATTGTCTGTCTATTTATATGCCTTCCTGCCTGTCTGTCTGCCTGTATGTCTGTATCTCTGTATGTCTTTCAAACAATCAATCAATCAAGCAATCAATCAATCAGTCAATCAATAATTCAATCAGTCAATCAATCATTCAGTCAATCAATCATTCAGTCAATCAATCAATCAATTAATCATTCAGTCAATCAATCAATCATTCAGTCAACCAACCAGTCAATCAATCAGTCAATCAATAAATCAATCAGTCAATCAATCAATCAGTCAATCAATCAGTCAATCAATCAGTCAATCAATCATTCATTCAGGCAATCAATCAAGAAGCATGTAGAGACGCTAGCAACAAACAATCATGTACGAAGTCTTCGCCCCAGCGCTACATATCTGCTTGGTGAACTTGAACATATCTGCCCCCTGAGGGGCATAGAGCTGCAGCATATGGTTTTCACCCATTCCTAATGTCCGTCCGAGTTGTGACCAATTTCACAAGAGTAGAACCACTGTGATCTTCAAGCTGGCTAAAGAGGGTTGCACATGGGGCTAGCAACCTCATCATGTATAACCATTTATATACCACCAATCAACATGCTCGGATACAGGCTGCCTGTAAGGGGCCAGCTTTAGTGTTGATCCGTTGCTCCTCTTGAAGCGAAAATTCGAATCCTCACTATCTCTTCTACTGTGGGCTGTTCTGTTGGGAGCCTCCCACGAGGCTCCACCTCCCCAGGCTTCCTCGTCCGATGTTCTTTACTAGATTTACATTCGCTTCCCCGTTATTCTTTTTCCATGTGGCTTCCAATTCAGTGCATGTTTGCTTACACGTCTTTATAGTGGCTTAGAAGACTCCGCAGAGTCTGTATACAACCAGTTTCATTTACATCATAAATTATTATCTTCTTCTGCGTTTGTTCTCAATCTCCCACTACCAAGCCCTGAACAGGACTTTGCAAGAAGCAGGATATAGTCAGGAGAACGGAATGTGTTGTGTCGCTAGTTTACAGCTTGACTGCGATATTTACCCCTTTCGGTCCGACACATCCGTCTTCGGTAGACATCATACATTTGAGGTGCTGATGGCCGAGCCGTTAGTCTACCCGCCTCTTGGCTATATCAACACTGGGCCTAAATCGCTCAGCAACACATACGTTTTTAAATATCGCGGATCCAATAACAAACGAATACCGTACACTCCACGGTTACTGCAGCGTCATGTTGCCTTTATTCATCACCTCTATAAGTTCCACGCCGAGCCCAGCAACGGGAATTAACAAAGCAATTATTTTGTCTCTCCAATAGATAGTTTCATATCCATGTGACAGTCTCTCGCCAATTTTCGGCTGAGTTGCTTGCCATTACATCTGGCTACCTGTTATCGAGTATGAAACGGTCGACGTGAGTGCTGATTTATAAATCAATTTCCTTAACAACCAAGACTGCTACTCCCGTGCAGAAATGTCCACGATCGACTTCAGATATGCTTGATTGTATAGAGCGAGGACTGAGATTCACGAGTGTGAAATTATCGTGATAAACAGCTGTCATTATATATGTCACATGTACAGTTGCCGGGATGGAAAATGTCTTCATACTCAGTGACAAATATCGTCTGCTTAATAATTGTGTTTGATTTTTTAAATCGTCTCAATATTAAATGTGAACAATGGAACAGTCAGGTTTATGGGGTGGGGGCAGGGGATGGGGGTTGGGGGGGGGGGAGATGCGGTGATTTGATATAAGTGATAGATCAGCAGTTTATGTGCGATGTGGTGATTTGATATGAGAAGTCTGATAGATCGCCAGTTTATGTGCGATGTGGTGATTTGATATGAGTCTGATAGATCAGCAGTTTATGTGTGATGTGGTGATTTGATATGAGAAGTCTGATAGATCGCCAGTTTATGTGCGATGTGGTAATTTGATTTGAGAAGTCTGATAGATCGCCAGTTTATGTGCGATGTGGTGATTTGATATGAGTCTGATAGATCAGCAGTTTATGTGTGATGTGGTGATTTGATATGAGAAGTCTGATAGATCGCCAGTTTATGTGCGATGTGGTGATTTGATATGAGTCTGATAGATCGCCAGTTTATGTGCGATGTGGTGATTTGAAATGAGAGAGATCACCAGTTTATGAGAGATGTGCAGATTTGAAATGAGAGAGATCACCAGTTTATGAGAGATGTGGTGATTTGAAATGAGAGAGATCACCAGTTATGAGAGATGTGGTGATTTTGAAATGAGAGAGATCACCAATTCATGAGAGATGAGGTGATTTGATATGAGAGATTACCAGTTTATGAGAGGTGATTTGATATGAGAGAGATCACCAGTTCATGAGAGATGAGGTGATTTGATATTAGAGATTACCAGTTTATGAGAGGTGATTTGATATGAGAGAGATCACCAGTTCATGAGAGATGAGGGGATTTGATATGCGAGATTACCAGTTTATGAGAGGTGATTTGATATGAGAGAGATCACCAGTTCATGAGAGATGAGGTGATTTGATATGAGAGAGATTACCCTGTCAAAGACGGATGTGTCGGACCGAAAGGTGCAAATATCGCAGTCAAACTGTAAACTAGCGACACAATGCAAATCCGTTCACCGGACTTACATCCTGCTACTTGCAAAGCCCTGTTCAGGGCTTGGTAGCGGGAACATGAGAACGAAAACAGAAGTAGAATACTTACAAGACATAATAACGAGACAGACCTATGAGACAGACTTACAACAAGCCGCCCCCCCCC
This sequence comes from Ariolimax columbianus, assembly GCA_036924085.1. Classification (NCBI taxonomy): domain Eukaryota; kingdom Metazoa; phylum Mollusca; class Gastropoda; order Stylommatophora; family Arionidae; genus Ariolimax; species Ariolimax columbianus. The sequence continues at coordinate 73,107,391 of JAVGWX010000013.1, forward strand.
CCCCCCCCCCCCGAGGCAGACAGATAGACCAGATAATGTAAACGCTACGACAGAACTGACTTAACCAGCCAGGGCAACACAATGGAAAATCGGGTTTCTAACAATCACAAGGAAGACCACGTGAAAGACGAACAGATGATATTTCAGAAGACCAGTAATAACTCGGATTGACGCAATAAACTTGACAGAAATATACTTCCGTTTTATTTAGCTTCGCACGACGAGAGTTCAGTAGATTAGCCAAGCTGGCATGTACAGCTCTCTTAAACTGGATATTGAAATATTATTTACGAGCGAGTGCAAGCTGAAATGTTACCAACAATGGCTGAAATACATGCACAGTTTGAATGTCATGTAAGATTGAGGACCGCAACAGACGTTTACTGACACGCTGACCTAAATAAATCTTGACCAAGGACTTACAAACTGTCATCAATGCTAACACATCTTCTAGAGTTGATGGTGGGAAACGCCCAGTAGCAAGCGCTCACACAATGAGAACAAACTTAACGATTATGAGAACTTACTCTTACCTTTCTCCTTTCTCTCCTCTTTCCCCCCCTTTTTCCCTTTCCAATTTCCCCTTTCTCACCTCTTTCTCCTTTCTCTTCTCTATCCCCATTATGTCCCTTTTCCCATTTCTCTCTCCTTTCCTCTTTCTCACCGGTTTCCCTTCTCCTTGCCCTCCCATTTTCCCTTTCCTTCCCTTTCTTTTCCTTCCCTTTTCCTCCCTTTCCTTTTCCTTCCTTCCCTTCCTCCCTCCCTTCCTACCTACCTCCCTTCCTTCCATCCTTTTCTTCTTCTTCTTCCTTCTTGTTCTTCTCATTCTTCTTCCTCTTCGATCAACTGATGCTACGTTTCAAGCCCAGTGAGATTCACGAAGGAGACTGTGTTTCATGTATTTGCCGGTTCCCCGCAGTTTTCCGAGCATGATCGAGCCCCCCCTCCACAATTCCCGGGCCAGACTACCTCTCTTTGGTCTGAATAAATAGGGCAGTCTTGCAAAATATATTCTGGTGTTTGTTTGGGTGCTCCACTATCTCATGTGGTGGTGTCTCTGAGACCCATTCTGTGAGGGTGGGCCTTAAGTCTGCAGTGTCCTGTTCTGAGTCTGAAGATCTTTGTCTGCCCATCTATGCCACGTTTGTCTATGCTGTCATTTTTTGGCTTGTATTTTTATGCTGGTCTATCCATTCTGTAATCATAGATCGTTTGATGAGTGTTTTTGCTTCTTTATAGCTCTGTGGATGGGAAGTCTGTGTGTCTCTGCTTCCGGCTTTCGCAAACTCATCTTGTCGTTTCTAAAGATATCACAGTGGGCCCGAATCCACTTGTAGGACTAAATCTTGTTTGGGGACAGCAATCCAATGTTGAATTTGTTTCATATGAGAGTCTATCTTGTTTGGGGCCTGAGATGGATTCGAGTACGCTCTTGGAGTCTGTTAGAATGACCGTTTTCCTTCTATTTATGTTTTGGCTGATAAGAATCTGAGTTGCTGCATGAACAGCTCTTGCTTCAGCTCTGAAATTGGTAAAAGTCTCTCCTGCTGGTATGGAGTGATTTTCTATGTCACCATTTGAGTGTGCGATATAGATTCCACTACCTCCTCCCGTATCGCTCACTGTGGCCCATCCATCTGTATACACATGTGTCCAAGAGTTGCTAAGGTACTGTCTCTTGAGCTCCTGTAGAACGTGTGTCCAAGAGTTGCTGGGGTACTGTCTCTTGAGGTCCTGTAAAGTAGAATGTGTGTCCAAGAGTTGCTAGTGTACTGTCTCTTGAGCTCCTGTAGAACGTGTGTCCAAGAGTTGCTGGGGTACTGTCTCTTGAGCTCCTGTAGAACGTGTGTCCAAGAGTTGATAGGGTAATGTCTCTTGAGCTCCTGTAGAACGTGTGTCCAAGAGTTGATAGGGTAATGTCTCTTGAGCTCCTGTAGAACGTGTGTCTAAGAGTTGATATGGTAATGTCTCTTGAGCTCCTGTAGAACGTGTGTCCAAGAGTTGATAGGGTAATGTCTCTTGAGGTCCTGTAGAACGTGTGTCCAAGAGTTGCTAGGGTACTGTCTCTTGAGCTCCTGTAGAACGTGTGTCCAAGAGTTGCTAGGGTACTGTCTCTTGAGCTCCTGTAGAACGTGTGTCCAAGAGTTGATAGGGTAATGTCTCTTGAGCTCCTGTAGAACGTGTGTTCAAGAGTTGCTAGGGTACTGTCTCTTGAGCTCCTGTAGAACGTGTGTCCAAGAGTTGCTAGGGTACTGTCTCTTGAGCTCCTGTAGAACGTGTGTCCAAGAGTTGCTAGGGTACTGTCTCTTGAGCTCCTGTAGAACGTGTGTCCAAGAGTTGCTAGGGTACTGTCTCTTGAGCTCCTGTAGAACGTGTGTCCAAGAGTTGCTAGGGTACTGTCTCTTGAGCTCCTGTAGAACGTGTGTCCAAGAGTTGCTAGGGTACTGTCTCTTGAGCTCCTGCAGAATGTGGATGATGTTTTTTGTTTTGTTGCTGACTGCTCATTATTTCTCGTTATCCCTAGAACATCCATGATTATTTTAGACCAGTGATGGCTCCGCATCCATGGATCTGGAATGAGTGCTTCGCATTTTTCGATTTCGGCTTCAATGACGTCTTCATGTTTTATGCGGATTTCTCTGGACAGATGGTTGAGGCGTCTCCTTAACGCCATTTTGAGGCGCACAAAAGAGTAAACATACTCATTGAGGGAATTCAACAACAATGACGACTACAACCAACAACAACAACCAACAACAACCACAACAAGCACAATAACAACAACAGCATCAACAGCAACAACAACAACCAACAACAACCAACAGCAACCACAACAAGTACAATAACAATAGCATTAACAGCAACAACAACGGCAACAACAACAACGCCAGCAGCAGCAACAGCCACAACAACAACCAACAACAACAACCAACAGCAACTACAACAAGCACAATAACAACAACAGCAGCATCAACAGCAATAATAACGGCAACAACAACAACGCCAGCAGTAGCAACAGCAACAACAACAATCAACAACAACCACAACAAGCACAATAACAACAACAGCTACAACAACAGCAACAATACCAGCAGCAGCAACTGCCACAACAACAACAACAACAGTCATCCAGAGAACTGGCCTTCGTGTGTAGACATAATTAAAACAATGACGATCGATAATAAGGTATTGCTCGGTAGGCTGAATGCCAAGAAGGAAACGCCTGGAGGCTGGACACAACAGACCTGTATCTTCCTCAGGCACACTAAGCCGAAAGAAGGAACCACCCACACACTTACTACAAATAGCCAAATGTGAGAGCGAAAGGCAATCCAGGGCAGACGCTTGAGAGACATGACAGTTTGTTTCATTGATCGTGGAAAAGCAAGAAAATATTTTTAAAAGGCAACCATGTTTATTGGTACAAGTTTGTTATTTATTCTAGCTGAGACTGGTTTGTTTTTTTGTTTTTTTTTGAGAACTACCAGGAGTGTAATTTTTGTATCTTAAAGTTTCTTTGTTGACTTAGTGAATTGCTTTACATATACAATGGCTATAAAGTCAAGGGCCGACCATGCAAACGATGGATAGCAGAAATAACAAAAGCAATGAAGCTACCCGTGTACAAAGCACAAACTAGGGCCCGGTCAAGAAACCTCTTCCTGATTACTCTTCTCTCTCACCTTGATCAGTATGTCTCACCTGACCCTGATTACTCTTCTCTCTCACCTTGATCAGTATGTCTCACCTGACCCTGATTACTCTTCTCTCCCACCTTGATCAGTATGTCTCACCTGACCCTGATTACTCTTCTCTCCCACCTTGATCAGTATGTCTCACCTGGCCCTGATTACTCTTCTCTCCCACCTTGATCAGTATGTCTCACCTGGCCCTGATCACTCTTCTCTCCCAACTTTGATCAGTATGTCTCACCTGACCCTGATTACTCTTGTCTCCCACCTTGATCAGTATGTTTCACCTGAACCTGATTACTCTTGTCTCCCACCTTGATCAGTATGTTTCACCTGGCCCTGATTACTCTTGTCTCCCACCTTGATCAGTATGTTTCACCTGGCCCTGGTTACTCTACTCTCCCACCTTAATCAGTCTGTTTCACCTGACCGTGGTTACTCTACTCTCCCACCTTGATCAGTATGTTTCACCTGACCCTGATTACCCTTCTCTCCCACCTAGATCAGTATGTTTCACCTGGCCCTAGTTACTCTACTCTCCCACCTTAAACAGTATGTTTCACCTGGCCCTGATTACTTTTCTCTCCCACCTTGATCAGTATGTTTTACCTGACCCTGATTACTCTACTCTCCCACCTTGATCATTATATTTCACCTGCCCTGTTTACTCTCTGCCCTACCTTGATCAGTATATTTCACCTGCCATTAATTTCTCTACTCTCCCTGATCACCACGTCATTAAAGATATGAACTATTTACGTGGAAACGTCATTACACGTCTCTTACTGTCTATTCTTAGATCAAACGTCATTTTAACCATGATTGCATTTCTGATTTAATTCCAACATATAACCAAACGTTAATTCAAAACACTACAAATGTCTTAACAAACCAAAACAAAAAGGAAATTTGTTGGTAACGAAGGCCCCAAGACAAGTATACATCTGTATTCTGGTTACACATATAAGGAGAAACAGAAAATGTAGTGAAATAATATGCAGTCTGGGATTCGAACACCGAACCTCCAGATCACGGAAGCGCCTAGCCACATGAGAGAGAGAGAGAGAGTGTGAGAGAGAGAGAGAGAGGGAGAGAGGGGGGGAAGGGGGGATATTGTATTGATTTTTTATTTTAGAAACTAACATAATCACACAGGGGACATTTCCAAAAGTGCTTCGTTGTCCGTCCAAGCAGCCAGCCAAGAGTATATATACTCAGAGTCCCAGTCAGGTGTTGATCTCAACGGGGGCCACTCTTCCCCTACTCTCTCTTCTCACCTCACTCTGTTTCATTTGACTCTGTCCTACAGTCACACCCTTGCACAACTTTCACACGCGCCCTCGTGGTAAAGCCCTTCCATTGCACTTTGGTTGGGCTAGCTTCTGAGGGCGCACAAACCTAGCATAGGTACATACAGATGCACACATGCACCCAAGCACTGGTTTATGCGTCCTGATATCGCCCAATCGACTACGGTCTGGGGTGGAAAATGGCGCGCCTCCGCCAGTAGAAACTAGTGAGGCAAACATCTAAGCAAAATAAAAAAAAAAGGTGTTGATCTCGTGTTCTTTGGATCTTTCCAGGCAGAACACACTTTCTCACCTCTTCCCTAGTCCCGCCAAAATCTATCATCCTCTCCACATTTGCATATTTCCGACCCTCTGTCTCTTCATCATTCTGTAGAGTATCCATGACTGCCCTGATCAACTTAACTCCGTCTCTCGTCATCTCCGCGTCGTTCACCACCGCTCGTCCCGTCCCTGCAACAACTCTTCCGTTGACCCAGACGCCTGCATATCCCTGGCAGTAGATCCATGTGACACCCTGTACACCAGAGTTGTTCAGAAGAGAGGTCCACTCACTTCTTAGCATGCACCGTTCTATCTTACGAAGCATGCCCTACGAGACTGACAGTATCACTGCATGTGTCACCTATTGCGTCAGCAACCAAGTCAGGGCCGCTGTTACCACCTCAATCTCCATCCTCATACCCGATGTGGTTGTAGAGTAGATGAATTAAACCACTAGACAAGCGGGACACCCACACGAAAGGGTCACAACTAGCCTAGCCTTCCCTCATTCAACTTGCGACTATTTCCATCATTCAACTTGCGACTATTTCCATCATTCAACTTGCGACTATTTCCATCATTCAACTTGCGACTATTTCCATCATTCAACTTGCGACTATTTCCATCATTCAACTTGCGACTATTTCCATCATTCAACTTGCGACTATTTCCAGCATTCAACTTGCGACTATTTACATCATTCAACTTGCGACTATTTCCATCATTCAACGCAGCGACTTTGTCAAATAGGTCGAGTTCGATCCGTGTTGTTGTTACAGATCCAGCAGCATCCAGACTCTCGCCCTTCGGCCCAATGCCACGTAATTGTATCTGTTTACCAGCTGTTGTCTAGTGCCCTACACAGTGTTCCATGTATCTGGCTACGGAGGAAGAAGTTCGATCGTTAGACTATATAGGGTTTCCGAGTTCAGATAAACACTCATCTTGTGATCGCTGTCACGAACAAACATTCTTTGTTTACAACTCGCTTTTCTCGAAGTTTCCGAACATTCCCTCCCTCGCTACGTTCCTTAATTGAAACTACCACCGTTCATTGTTTGTCTGCCTGCGACACAAACATTTAAGGCTTGTATGACCAATGCCTGAAGACCAGTGTCATCATCATCATCAGTCCAGTAACCTGAAAGGTCATTGGGGCACCAATGCTGCAGCTTGTTGGACCAGTTCCTGCCACTCCATTGGGGCACCAATACTGCAGCTTGTTGGACCAGTTCCTGCCACTCCATTTGGGCACCAATACTGCAGCTTGTTGGACCAGTTCCTGCCACTCCATTGGGGCACCAATACTGCAGCTTGTTGGACCAGTTCCTGCCACTCCATTGGGGCACCAATACTGCAGCTTGTTGGACCAGTTCCTGCCACTCCATTGGGGCACCAATACTGCAGCTTGTTGGACCAGTTCCTGCCACTCTTTTGGGGCACCAATACTGCAGCTTGTTGGACCAGTTCCCGCCACTCCTTTGGGGCACCAATACTGCAGCTTGTTGGACCAGTTCCTGCCACTCCATTGGGGCACCAATACTGCAGCTTGTTGGACCAGTTTCCGCCACTCCTTTGGGGCACCAATACTGCAGCTTGTTGGACCAGTTCCTGCCACTCCTTTGGGGCACCAATACTGCGGCTTGTTGGACCAGTTCCCGCCACTCCATTCGGTTTTGCGCCAGGGCATTTGTTCAAGCTATGGGCCTTCCCGTCCACTCTCTGATGTTAACCTCCCATCTCTTTTTCTGCCTCCTTCTCTAACGCTTCCCGGGCACAGGACCGTCTTGGTCAACCCAGACAATCTTTAAACACGCCAATACCATGTGAGCTTGCGTGCTTTTACCATAGTCAATAGGTCCTTATATTGGTCGAGCTCTCTCTGAACGGTGTCCCGAACTGCCTTCTTCACAGGAAGTTTAGAAAGTTATGGAACCTACACAAATGTCTGGTTCGAACTTTGGTTGATATTCCGTAGCCCCATGCGTACTACTACTATTACAACTACTACTACCATTACTACTACTACTACCATTACTACTACCATTACTACTACTACTACCATTACTACTACTACTACCATTACTACTACCATTACTACTACCATTACTACTACCATTACTACTACTACTACCATTACTACTACCATTACTACTACTACCATTACTACTACCATTACTACTACCATTACTACTACTACCATTACTACTACTACCATTACTACTACTACCATTACTACTACCATTACTACTACCATTACTACTACTACCATTACTACTACTACCATTACTACTACTATTACTACTACCATTACTACTACTACCATTACTACTACTACTACCATTACTACTACCATTACTACTACTACTACCATTACTACTACTACTACCATTACTACTACCATTACTACTACTACTACCATTACTACTACTACCATTACTACTACCATTACTACTACTACTACTACTATTACTACTACCACTACTACCATTACTACTACTACCATTACTACTACCATTACTACTACTACTACCATTACTACTACCATTACTACTACTACTACCATTACTACTACTACTACTATTACTACTACCATTACTACTACTACTACCATTACTACTACTACCATTACTACTACCATTACTACTACTACCATTATTACTACTACTATTACTACTACCATTACTACTACTACCATTACTACTACTACCATTACTATTACTACTATTACTACTACCATTACTACTACTACCATTACTACTACCATTACTACTACCATTACTATTACTACTATTACTACTACCATTACTACTACTACCATTACTACTACCATTACTACTACCATTACTACTATCATTACTACTACTACCATTACTACTACCATTACTACTACTACCATTACTACTACCATTACTACTACCATTACTACTACCATTACTACTACTACCATTACTAGTACTACTACTACTACTACCATTACTACTACCATTACTACTACAACCATTCTACTACTACTACTAATTCAATACTACTACTACTATTATTATAGCACTACTTTTACTACTACTACTACTACTACTACTATTAATACTACTACTAATTCAACACCATAGGGACCCCCAACAACCAACGCTACTACTACAACTTCTGCAACTAATATTACAGAACTAATGCTACTACTACTACCACTACAACTGCGACCACCACTACTACTACTAATATTACTACTACTACTACTGCTACTACTACAACCTCTACCATTTCTTCAACTACTGCTACTACTACCACTACATCACTACCACTTCTACAACTACGACTACTACTACAGAACTACTACTTCTACAACTACCACTACTACTACTACCACCACAATTACTAATATTACTACTACTACTTCTACTACCACTAAAGCACTACTACGTCTACAACTACCACTACTACTACCACCATTACTAATATTACTACTACTACTACATCTACAGAAATACTTCTACAACTACCACTACTACTACTACTACCACCATTACTAATATTACTACTACTACTACATCTACAGAAATACTTCTACAACTACCACTACTACTACTACTACCACCATTACTTATATTACTTCTACTACTACATCTTCAGAAATACTACTACAAATACCACTACTTCTACTACAACTACCACTACTACTACTACAACTACCACTTATTATTAGTCTACTGCTACTAATTATCTTTCTCTTTTGTCCTCCTCCTCTCTCTCTCTCTCTCTCTCTCTCTCTCTCTCTATCTATCTATCTCTCTCTTTCTATCTTCCTTCTGCTTTCGTCCTAATAAGGAAGTTCTTTTACGAAGGCGATCCCATCACATAAAGGTCCGGTGTTCGAATGCCGGATTGCTCATTACCTCTATTTCTGTTCTGTTATTCGCCATACGCAATACCAGTGCAGATAAAATCTAATCTTGTGATCGTAGTCCCGTGCAAACATTCTTGTTTACATCTCGCTGCTTCTTTGTTTCCACGCAACCCATTAAAAAAAACCTACCAAAATGATGGATAAAACGAATCAATACATCAGAAACTGTACCCCGAAACCGCCTAACCCACTATTCATCTCCCCATTACCTCTCATCTCTCATCGCTCGCCACTTCACCTTATAGAGAACGTAAAACAGGCTAGGACAAAATTAACTCTTGCGTCCAAAATTGAGCGTACTTTATGAAGAAAAACGGCCAGTTAAAAATAACCATTAAGTCTTTCAAAATTGTATTTTCCAAAGCCAGGATTCTTAAACCGTTTCTGGGCTCAGGATTCGTTTCTGGGGCTTTGTTTTGGTCGTTTTCTTTCAAATATCTCCATCTTTTTCTTTCAAATATCTCCATCTTTTTCTCTCAAAACGGCAACTTTAGACATAGGCTGCTCTTGAGTAGTCTGACTAAGAGAATAGAGATAGCAGTGGGAAAGCTAGCCAGTGGACATGAAAACCACAGATGATTGCGGATGTGCCGGGCCAAAAAGGTGAAGATATCACAGCCTCGCTGTAAATTACAACTTAATGTCGTAACATCCTTTTCAGAACGAACGCCGAAGAAGAAGAAGTAGTTCTTCGTGGCAATGCAATTTATTCTAAAATTCTAAAGTTATTCGAGAACAAGAGGAGATTGAGAAGATTAGAAGTTTTGAGTTCCTCGGCTTAATTTTAAGCAACAATGGAGACTGCCTGAAGGAACTCAGACGGAGAATGGCTATGGTATTGCAGAGGTGGAACAAAATGAAAAACTGGGGGACGGCGCGGGCTAGTGGTTACGTGACACGGCTCACAAACCGAATGTGCTGGGTTCTTCTTCTTCTTCTTCTTCTTCTTCTTCTTCTTCGTACGCAGTCAGACAGTAACCATTAGTTTTTCGAAAAAAGCGGCGGTCATTCTGAGGCTGTCGACACTGCCATATAGCTTGTCTTGTGTTGCCACTGGTGATGGCCACATCTGCTCTCTCTGATCCTCGTATGTCGGGCAGTTCTGCAGCAGATGTTCAGCGGTCATTTTCCCGGTACCACACGGGCATTCGTCGGTACCACCTATCTTCAAATTGTTGAATAGGTGGTACCTCAGTCAATTGTGGCCAGTGCGAAGTCTGAAGACAACGACCTGCTCTCTTCTGTTCAACTGGTAATAGGCATCGTTTTTGGTGTAACCAGTATGTTCGGTTTCCTGTTTGGTCATTTATCTGGCTTTAATAAGCCGTTTTGACTCTTCGTACGTCATACTAGTATCTGTTTTTGGTAGTCTTGCACCTTCTTTTGCCAGTCTGTCTGCCTCATCGTTGCCTTGGATGTTGCAGTGTGATGGGACCCACTGTACCACTACCCTTTTTGGTGCGGACTGCTGGCATAGTTGACAGAGTACTGCTCTTAAGTCATTAAGCTCAGTGTTTTTCTGGCTTTTTAGCGCTGTGACTACGGCGAGAGCATCTGTAAGCAGGACTGTATGGCTTTCATTTTCTTTATGTGTCACCATTTCTTCCACTGCTGCCCTCAGTGCCTCTGCCTCCGCTCTGAAATTGCTTGTGTACTTACCAGTAGCGAATAACAGTGTTATTTTTCTGCCATTTGATAGGTTCAGGAATGCTCCTGCCCCTCCGTTCTGTGTAGTGTTTGTTACAGAACCGTGGGTGTATGCATGGGTCCAGTCCATGCTTGGGTAGTTTTTCGATATAAAGCTTAGGGTAGTATCTCTCCTTTCATTTTCAGTCAGGCAGTTTTTGTTTCCAATACCTGGTATATTTTCTACCACCTCTGGAAATATATCCTGCCTCCAGGTAGGTTTTCGTACAGTAGTGATGGGCTTTGGTGTTGTTAGTGCGTTTATGGGATCTTCGTGCATCTTTGCTTTGGCTATTTCTGCAAAGTTTCTCCGCTTTAGTTTCCCATTTCCCAAATTGTTTAGTCTCTGGTGCATTGGATGGTCGGTCAGTCTTCGGTGTTTTTCTGACTGCTGCTGGGCTCTGCAGTCTCTTCTATCGGTCATGGATTGCAGTTTTGTAATCTTTTCAAGTTCTACAATTGACGTTGACTTCATGCCTCCTGTTATAACTCTCATGGCTTGGTTTTGAAGTTTGCTAACTTTATCGAAGTTCGCCTTTGCTGCTGTTGTCCATGCCGCAATGCGATACTCGAGAACTGGTCTCACTCTTCCAGTGTACAGTTTCTTTAGTATACTTTCGTCTGCTCCCCAGCTTGTGCCAGCAAGTTTCCTCATGATTGCCATTCTTTCTCTGGCTCTCATTCGGTTTCTCTCGATCTGACTTTTCCATGTCATGCGCCGATCAAATGTGACTCCCAGATAATTTGCCATTTAGACGTAATTTGGTGTTTTGGGGTTTTATTGAAAGCGAGAATATTGTACATGTGATTTTCTCCTCGTTTATTTTGACCAGACATGAGTTCGCCCACTCTTCCACCGATGTTAGGGCCTGCTGCATCCGATTTCTTGCTATGGTGAGATTCTTGTGCTGGGTTCGATCCCCATCGCAGCACCGGCCGTTACCCCGGGGAAGTGAACCCTTAGAAAATGCAGGAGGAAGCAGACCCTTACATAAAATGCGTGATGAAGTCGGATGCACTGGGCCAATAGGCGCAAAATAAAAACCACAGTACAACGCACACTGCCTTGGGGAATAGAGAAATAAGGCGAAAGCAAAACAAAAAAAAACCAAACAAAAAAAACAACAAAAAAACCCAGACCACCACACAGACACTAAAGAAAGGGATTGAATTTAACTAAATGCTACAAAAGGGTGCTCCAAATACAATGAATAGCTAAAAAAAAAATGCAGATATCCTAAAAATAGTGGATGTCAAGGAGGATGGGTTAGTAAACAATATCCTGTCCAGAAAGATAAAATGTATTTTGGCCACATCAAACGCCATGATGGCTTGAAGAGTAGGATACCGGAAGGGATGGTGTTTGTAAAGCGAGGCAGAGGCGGACAGAGGAGAAGATGGACACAAGACATTACGGAGGTCATGAAGATAACAGCGGCATTAGCGGGAGTTCTGGCTAGAGATCGAGGCTCTTACAGATCGGCTGTTGTGAGAGCGACGTTCTGGCTAGAGATCGAGTCTTACAGATCGGCTGTTGTGAGAGCGACGTTCTGGCTAGAGATCGAGTCTTACAGATCGGCTGTTGTGAGAGCGACGTTCTGGCTAGAGATCGAGGGTCTTACAGATCGGCTGTTGTGAGAGCGACGTTCTGGCTAGAGATCGAGTATTACAGATCGGCTGTTGTGAGAGCGACGTTCTGGCTAGAGATCGAGTCTCTTACAGATCGGCTGTTGTGAGAGCGACGTTCTGGCTAGAGATCGAGTATTACAGATCGGCTGTTGTGAGAGCGACGTTCTGGCTAGAGATCGAGTCTTACAGATCGGCTGTTGTGAGAGCGACGTTCTGGCTAGAGATCGAGTATTACAGATCGGCTGTTGTGAGAGCGACGTTCTGGCTAGAGATCGAGTCTCTTACAGATCGGCTGTTGTGAGAGCGACGTTCTGGCTAGAGATCGAGTATTACAGATCGGCTGTTGTGAGAGCGACGTTCTGGCTAGAGATCGAGTCTCTTACAGATCGGTTGTTGTGAGAGCGACGTTCTGGCTAGAGATCGAGTCTTACAGATCGGCTGTTGTGAGAGCGACGTTCTGGCTAGAGATCGAGTATTACAGATCGGCTGTTGTGAGAGCGACGTTCTGGCTAGAGATCGAGTCTCTTACAGATCGGCTGTTGTGAGAGCGACGTTCTGGCTAGAGATCGAGTCTCTTACATATCGGCTGTTGTGAGAGCGACGTTCTGGCTAGAGATCGAGTCTCTTACAGATCGGCTGTTGTGAGAGCGACGTTCTGGCTAGAGATCGAGTCTTACAGATCGGCTGTTGTGAGAGCGACGTTCTGGCTAGAGATCGAGTATTACAGATCGGCTGTTGTGAGAGCGACGTTCTGGCTAGAGATCGAGTCTCTTACAGATCGGCTGTTGTGAGAGCGACGTTCTGGCTAGAGATCGAGTCTCTTACAGATCGGCTGTTGTGAGAGCGACGTTCTGGCTAGAGATCGAGTCTCTTACAGATCGGCTGTTGTGAGAGCGACGTTCTGGCTAGAGATCGAGTCTCTTACAGATCGGCTGTTGTGAGAGCGACGTTCTGGCTAGAGATCGAGTCTTACAGATCGGCTGTTGTGAGAGCGACGTTCTGGCTAGAGATCGAGTCTTACAGATCGGCTGTTGTGAGAGCGACGTTCTGGCTAGAGATCGAGTCTTACATATCGGCTGTTGTGAGAGCGACGTTCTGTAGGGGACAGGCTACACGATGATGGCGACGGCAATGAAATATGGCGGCGGACTTGGAGATATGCCATAACCAAGAGGCCACAATGTAGGAGAAAACAAAAAATCGGACAATAAAGAACACTCGTAATGAGTTCATTCAACTCCTGACGCCGTTCTTTTTGTGGCGGGTTACAGCAGCTTTTCTTACTTACAGAGGCGTACTTGAGAAGATGGGTGGAGATCTTCCTGGCTGTAGTGCAATGCGAGGTTATTCAGTGGGCTCATCACTTTGGATGCTTTAATAAGGAAGTGTATTTGGCGCCAACCATGTTTTTGGAGCTCCTGGAATCAACTAACGACATGGTTGGAGGTGATGGGTGGCACATGAGCTGTAGCGGTCAGTGACTCATAGCTGACTGCTAGCGTCAGGGTCAGTGACTCATAGCTGACTGCAAGCGTTAGGGTCAGCGGCTCATAGCTGACTGCTAGCGTCAGGGTCAGTGACCCATAGCTGACTGCTAGCATCAGCAACTAGTAGGGGACTCCTAGCGTCAGGATCAGCGACCCATAGCTGACTGCTGGCGTCAGGTCTAGCGAACCAGAGCTGCGAAGAACCTTCTACACCTCCACGCGGTGATCCTGGATAACAGGCTGCAACAGGGCAGACTGGCTAATGCGAAGGGATCAAAGAGGGAATGCAAATCCATTAGCAAAAAATGATTGCTGAAATCGGATGTATTGGATCGAGAGGTGCAAATATCGCAGTCAAGCTGTAAACTTCAGCACCCCGCATTCCGTTCTCTGGACTACATTCTGCTACTTAAGAAGATTGAGAGCGAACGAATCCATGCCAAACAACGACAGACGTCGGCAATTTACTGTCTCGGGACCATGTCTAGTGTGTAAACTGAAAATATTCGGCCCAGCAAACTAAATGTTGGGCATCCCCTGGCCCACGGTCCTCTGGCCCACGGTGATTACAAAATTGATTTTAGTGTGTAATTCAGTCCAACTGTTAGTCATTATGATTGAAAAAAAATAAATGTATCGATTTGTTCATATGCAAATGGGTCGATTTGTCCATAAATGAATGTATATATTTGTCCATATGTAAATGTACCGATTTGTCCATATGCAAATGTATCGATTAGTTCATATATATATATATATATATATATATATATATATATATATATATATATATATATATATATATATATATATATATATATTAATTTGTCCATTTATATAAATGTATCGATTTGTCCATATATAAATATTTCGATTTGCCAGTATGTAGATGTATCGATTCGTACATATATCAATGTTTGGATTTGTCCAATATAAATGTATCGATTCGTCCAACATAAATGTATCAATTTGCAATTTGTCCATACATAAATATATCAATTTGTATGCATATATCGTCTGACAGCGTACGAAGAAGAAGAAGTATGCATATATATATATATACATATATATATATATATATATATATATATATATATATATATATATATATATATATATATATATATATATATATATATATATATATATATACGAGACGTGTTCAAATGAAACTGGACCACACTGCAACTAGTGAACATACGCACGATGCGCATGATGACGTCACTTCTCATGTAAACAGCACATACCAACCGTTAAGTTTGCAAAATGTCATTATCTTCCGACTCATAGTTACTACAGCAGACTGTTGAAAACATGACGGGTGTGATTTGGAATCCGTCCAGAGTTGATCAGCTAGCGGTGATTCGGTTTCTAACAGCTGAAGGATGTCGACCAGTTGGCATTCGTCGCAGAATGCAGGCAGTGTATGGTGACAAAAGTGTGTTGAAGACAATAATGAAGAACTGGACAACGATTTATAAATAAGAACGCGAGTTAACGAAAGATCTTCCGAGATCAGGTCAGGCGCATATTGTTGCGTCAGAAGATGTCATCGCCAACATTGGTGCAGCTATTCGGATGGACCGTCGCCGGAGCTTACGCTAGCAGACAGAGGAATTCGCTGTGTCGCTAGGGACAGTTCAAATGGTCGTTAGCAAGAAACTGAAGTATCGGAAGGCGTGTTCACAATGGGTTCCTCGGTCGCTGACCAACCACCATAAGGAAGAACGAAATAGGATGGAGTTTGAACCCCTTGCTACGACACGAAGAGGAGGGTGATTCATTTCTTTTGCACATAGTGGCAGGTGGTGAATCGTGGTGCCACCACTTTGAGCTGAGCAGCAAAACTGCTAACATACAATAGAAACTTCCCGGATCACCAAAACTGCTAACATACAATAGAAACATCCCGGATCACCAAAACTGCTAACATGCAATAGAAACATCCCGGATCACCAAAACTGCTAGCATGCAATAGAAACATCCCGGATCACCAAAACTGCTAACATGCAATGGAAACATCCCGGATCACCAAAACTGCTAACATGCAATAGAAACATCCCGGATCACCAAAACTGCTAACATACAATAGAAACATCCCGGATCACCAAAACTGCTAGCATGCAATGGAAACATCCCGGATCACCAAAACTGCTAACATGCAATGGAAACATCCCGGATCACTGAAACAAAAAAAATTCAAGTCACACATTTCCGCTGCTAAGGTAATGCTAACAGCACTTTTTTACCATGGGGGAGTTTTTTGTTGTTGTTTTTTTTCGTTTACCTTATTTCTCTATTCCCCAAGGCGGGTGTGCGTTACACTGTGGTTTTAATTTTGCGCCTATCGGCCCAGTGCATCCGACTTCAGCATGCATTTTATGCAAGGGTCTGCTTCCTCCTGCATTTTCTAAGGGTTTGCTTCCCCGGGGTAACGGCCGGTGCTGTGATGGGGATCGAACCCAGCACCTTCTGGTTGTGAGCCGTGCCACTTAACCACTAGGTCACGCCGTCCCCATGAGGGAGTTGTGTTGGTAGACTTTAAAGAGATCGAGGTGAGCACCAATATTATCCGCTACAATGACACACTAGACAAGCTGCATACAGCAATCAAGAATAAGCGACCCTGTATACTTTCACGTGGTGTGATTCTGTTGCACGGTACTGCGCGTCTACATGTCGCAAACATTGTTCAGAAAGCGTTAGCACAGAAAAGGTGGGAAGTACTGATACACCCATCCTATAACCCTGATAATAGCCCTTGTGACTTCCATTTGTTTGGACCCTTACAATATTTTCTGAAGGGACAAAGATTCGACTCCGATACAGACGTGATGGCCTCGGTGACCAAGTGGTTCAAAGATAATTTATTTAGGACAGTATCCGCCGTCTACCCAAGCAGTTGGATGTGTGTCTGAATGACCCTGGCGACTTTTTCTAACTAACCCTGTGGCATGTTTGCTTTATAACAATTGGTATATTTAATTGTCACCACAGATGATGTCACTTTCAAATGTTTTGTAATAAAGCCACTGGGGCCGGTTTGATTTGAACACGCCTCGTAAATATATATATATATATAACCACACGCATACGCACAAACACACACACACACATCATTGGCAACACAATTCCAGCCACTGCTGTGTCACTACTGATATCTAAATGTTATGAATCAGAAAATCAATCAATTAATCAATCGATCAAGCCCGTCGCTCCTCTCTGTGGACAATTGACCACATCTAGCCATTATACACGGTCCTGAACTGCTCTTTCTGCCTCTCTCCAGGTGTAATCATTTAATCTTACTTCATTTTGATATTCTCTTCTTGAATTTTTTTGTCGAACTCTCTCCCTCTTTCCTTGAGGATTCCATGTAAAAGCCTGTCTGGTTATGCTGGAGGTGCCTTCCGTTGTATATGTCCTATCCAGCTTCATTTCCTTCGCTTAATTTGCTGTTCCAGTGGTTGCTGTTGGTTCCTTTCCCATAGGTCTTCATTCCTCACCATGTCCGACCACTCTACGACCTTTATCCTAAGTAGGCATCTGTTAACGCAGGACTGGAGTCTTAGTTGTATAGCCTTGGACGTTCTCCATGTTTCGGCTCAATACAGCAGCATCGACTTGACACTGGCGCTCAATATTCCAACTCTGGCTAATGTATAAACCTTAATGGATGATACGGTCAGTGGTCCACTCCCTGACACGATTCCAGATCCAACTCCTGAAAATGGTTGTCGACCAATGCCTTAAGAGAAGGAATACATCTTATGGGATAGGTTGACCGCCAGGTGAAGAACTCCTGGGCCAACCCTCCGCCCCGCCCCCACCACGTGTCTAGAATAAGGGTATTCCCCAGAAAATCCAAATTATTAAAAATATTTACTTTAATTATTTAAAGTCTGACAAATCTGATCTGTGTCCTATTTCAGGTCTGGAATAGAATTACTTTCTTCTTCTTGATCTCACTACCACTATTTCTGTCTGTCTGTCTTTCTTTCTGTCTTTCTTTCTTTCTTTCTTTTTTTCATTCTTTCTCACTCGTCCTCTCTGAATCTCATTCTCTAATTTGTGCCCCCTCCCCCCCCCCCGCTCCCCCTTCCACAATTTCTTTATTTGGTTGTGTCTTTCTCTATTACTTTCTCTCTGTCTTTCTACGTATTTGTTTTCTACATCTCTCCTTGTTCCGTCTATCTTTGTCTATCTAATTTTTTGCTCACCTCTATCTGTGTCCTCGTCTTTCTGTGTGTCCACATCATTCTATAGGTATCTCTCTCTCTTTCTCTCCCTTGCTCACTCTCTCTCTCTCTTACTCTCTCGCTATCTTTGTTTAATCTCGTTCTTCGTCCATCTCTCACTTTATCCATCTACGTCTTTTTTAACATCTTCCCTTTTGCCCATCTCTCTTTTTGTTCATTTCTCTTTTGTCCATCTCTCTTTTTGCCCATCTCTCTTTTTGTCCATCTCTCTTTTTGCCCATCTCTCTTTTTGTCCATCTCTCTTTTTGCCTATCTCTATTTTTTGCCCATCTCTCTTTTTGTCCATCTATCGTTTTGTCCATCTCTATTTTTGCCCATCTCTCTTTTTTGTCATTTTCTTTTCTTGTCCACCCATCCACATCTTGGTAAGGTAGGTGAAAGTGCTGAAACCTTATTTTTAGGTCTATTCTCTTTTCTCACAATTTTCAATTTTAAAATTGGAATGCGTCATTGCATGACCTTCTTTAGAATAATGAGATAGCCTTGGTCCTTGACGCTGGGAAACACGGTGCTTACGAGTGAGTGTACACGTAAAAAAGTGATTGGCATATTGTGTCAATCCAGCCTTCACAACAGGTCTCACACCCAACCCCGCTGCAATACAATCAAGAAGGTAGAAGCAGTACGCCATTGTCAATGCGAGGTCACGCTCCAAGCGATATTGTTTGTCATGTTACTGACGATAGTTCACAAATCTGGTCGGTCAAATCAAATTTCACAATAGAGAGGGAGAGCAGCCGACTTGGATACACGATGTTATGGGAATTAGGTTGTGTTTTCGATGGGACAAAGCTCCTTAGTTACCAGATTGGTTGCCATGAGAAACATACATGTAATCCCCTATTCCTGGAAGAAGGAGATATACTGCAACAGTATCGAAAGGAAGTAAGAGTGATACTCTGTAAACTTTATCACCGGTTCAATGCTCATTGCATGTAGGGGACTCAGTGGTCTCGAGGTAAGGTGTCTGTTTCGGGTGCAGAGGGTTGTGGGTTCGAATCACGGTACAGACCGGGATATTTTTTTCATGTGGATTTTCTGGTAAAAATTCCCATGATCTCTGGGTATTGAGGTTCCTTTGATCTCTTCGTAGTGAGATTGTCCTGATCTCTGGGTAGTGAGATCGGAACCCCGTGGTCAGTGTCTAGCACGTAAAAATTTATTGGAAATCCAGCTGGAAATCGAAAAGAGTAGGTCCTGCCCGGACAAAATTCAAGTTAAAAATCTATCCAAGTTTATTGTACCTTTACCCATTTGGTTCGTTAAGAGCAGCTATAGATGGCGCCTAACTAGCTGCGGGCTACTTAGCTGTAAAGTTTGCGTCCATTAAGATGAATTCGCGCATCGATTAAACCACCCTCGAAGATATTGGTTGTGTAAAGACTCTGTAGAGTCTTCTAAACCAGTATAAAGAGATTAAGTTAAGTGAAGAAGGGATCAAGATGATGAACAGCGCATGAGCTGCAGCGGTCAGTGACCCATAGCTGACTGCTAGCGTCAGGCCCAGCGAACCAGAGCTGCCAAGACCCTTCTACACCTCCACGCGGTGAATCTGGATAACAGGCTGCAGCAGGGCATACTGGCTAAGGAGAAGGGATCGAAGAGGGAATGCTAACCTGGTACTCAAAAAAATGCTTGCAAGTGTGTTGGGCGGAAAGGTGCAAATATCCCAGTCAAGCTGTAAACTACGACACAACGCATTCCGTTCTTTGCACTGCATTCTGCTACTTAAGCCCTTTCAGGGTTTGGTAGTGGGAGATTGAGAACGAACGAAGCCAAGCCAAACCAAGCCAAGCCAAGCCAAGCCAAACCAAGCCAAGCCAAACCAAGCCAAGCCAAGCCAAACCAAGCCAAGCCAAACCAAGCCAAGCCAAGCCAAGCCCAGCCAAGCCAAGCCAAGCCAAGCCCAGCCAAGCCAAGCCAAGCCAAGCAAAGCCAAGCCAAGTTAAGTGAAGTAATGAAAAGACTGCCGGACTGTCAAGAGAAAATATAAAGCTACCTCAACCGGATATAGGTATAACTTATAAAGAGGCCAAAAGGTTTACCAGTTGTCAACAACCAAATGACCCACATAACAATTCAATGCGAGAGAGAAACAGGGAACACAACAACTTGAGTTACGCTGATGGCAATGTGTTGATAGCGATGAATTGGGTTCGTTCGTTCTCAATCTCCCGCTATCAAGCCCTGAAAGGGCTTAAGTAGCAGAATGTAGTCCAGAGAACGGAATGCGTTGTGTCGTATGTTACAGCACGACTGCGATATTTGCACCTTTCGGTCCAACACATCCGACTTCAGCAATCATTTTTTGAGTACCGGGTTAGCCTTCCCTCTTCGATCCCTTCTCCTTAGAAAGAATGTCCATGTGGGACAGGAGTCCAGACCCCTGAACATGTACTCAAAGAATGTCTATGTGGGACAGGAGTCCAGACCCCAGAACACGTACTTCAAGAATACCTGACCAACGAAGAACTAAGGTGCCAATCCTGGCCAGATGGAGCAGAACTCAGGCAAGAACTATGGGGATCACCGCTCAGACCTGGAAAGGACTGTGGACTTCATCCTGGCGATAGGACTGAAGATCTAACATGATCAGAAAACCCGGAACTCAGCAGGAGAAGAAAAATGAACACACGGGGATAAAAGGCAGAATCGCAGGAAAGAGGGACAGAGGGAGGCAAAGAGAGAAAATATTGAACAGCTGCATGGCATGGGGGACGATCAGCGGAGGGAACTGATTAGAGAGACCCGTGATAAAGGGAGGTCCACGAACTTCAACGCCAACCAGCAGGGCACTTGATGATGGTGATTAGAGGTTTGCAGGTGGTCTGATTACTCACATGATGCAACAGAGTGAGCCAACACCTGCTCAACAAACTAAGAATAGGAATCTGCCCGTGGCACAGATCGTCTGCTACACATGTGTCAGACATGCGAGGAACACAGACAGATCTTGTAGCTATCACGGACACCCTTCATGGAGAAACGCCACTGAGATAACTGTAGCCTCAGGCTAATTACGTCTTTCTTTATATTTGCACCTTCTTCTTCGTTCGTTCTCAATTCCCCGCAAGCAAGTCATGAAAAGGGCTTTGCAAGTAGAAGGATGTAGTCCGGAATTGCGCTGTGCTGTAGTTTACAGCTTGACTACGATATTTGCACATTTTGGTTCGACACATCTGATTTCAGCAGGCATTTTTTGAGTGCCGGGTTAGCCTTTCCTCTTCGATACCTTCTCCTTAGACAGTCTGTTCTGTTGCAGCCTGGGGTAGAAGGCTCTTGTCAGCTCAGGCTCGCTGGCCCTTACGCTAGCAGTCAGCTATGGGTCGCTAACCGCTGCAGCTCATGCACTGCTCAGCATCTTGATAGCCGAAAGCGTCCGAAGAAGAACATACTGCAACTAATATAACTGATGCACTCCCCGGAATATGCAGAAACGACAACAATTTCACGTATTGAAGAGACAGCCTCTACATAAATTGCCACAACTCAGCCATCTTGGAACGTCACAACTGACTGGGTAGCTACTCAGGAATGCAGACTTCATTCCGCTACAGGATGTATCTGGTTTCTATTTTTTGTTGTGGTTTTTAACCTTGAACCTGAACTGACAAGACGACGCCGTGAGGACTGAGCAGACTTTTTGGACAGTTGACAAGACCTGAACCTACGCGTCACTCCATTTTCATTTCAACCTGTGCTCCCAGCGATTTGCTACGGTGCTGAGATATGGGCACTAAGAAAATCCCTGGAGAACAGAATGAAAGTGACTCAGGCTTCTATAGAGAGACTCTTGGTCGGAATCACTCTCAGGAACTAACGTATACCAAATCTACACAATTATTACGTACGATTTTCCTTGGGGAATGATGCGGGAATCCATACAGACAAGGCAGAAGTTAGACTGGCGGTCACATGTTACCACGAAACGATGGTCGATGGAGCACGCGACAGCAGCCTGGTACCCCCGATGTAAGAAGGGACAGCAGGGAAGACGTCCAATGCGTTGGTCAGACTTCTTTGCTGTCCACAGCAACATCTGAGACGCCTCTGAAGAGTACGTCCTATCCACTGGATAGTACCAGAGACCGGATACACTGGATACGAAGTTGGGACCTGCAGCTTCGCTGAGGAACGGGTCATCAATATCAAGATAGCATATGGGATCGGTTCTTCTTTCTGACCCCGATAATAAACAGGTGAGAAACACTGCATGATATGGACAAATTGACTGTATGTGGCTGAAAGTAGGCTCTCTACTGAAAGTAGGTACTTTACTGAAAGTAGGTTCTTTACTGAAAGTAGGCTCTTTACTGAAAGGTGGGGCTTTACTGAAAGGTGGTTCTTTACTGAAAGGTGGGTCGTTACTGAAAGTAGGTACTTTACTGAAAGGTGGGTCTTTACTGAAAGGTGGGTCTTTACTGAAAGATGGGTCTTTACTGAAAGTAGGTACTTTACTGAAACTAGGCTCTTTACTGAAAGTAGGTTCTTTACTGAAAGTAGGCTCTTTACTGAAAGTAGGTACTTTACTGAAAGTAGGCTCTTTAATGAAAGGTGGGTCTTTACTGAAAGTAGGTACTTTACTGAAAGTAGGCTCTTTAATGAAAGGTGGGTCTTTACTGAAAGTAGGCTCTTTACTGAAAGTAGGTACTGTACTGAAAGTAGGCTCTTTAATGAAAGGTGGGTCTTTACTGAAGAGTGGGTTTTTACTGAAGAGAGGGTCTTTACTGAAGAGTGGGTTTTTACTGAAGAGAGGGTCTTTACTGAAGAGTGGGTTTGTACTGAAGAGAGGGTCTTTACTGACTGAATACTTTTTCCCAAATATGAGGAAAGCCTCCTAATATCGAAGATGGAGCGCAACGTTTTCCCCAAAACGCCAAACTGATTCCGGATGTGTCAAGCATAAAGGCGCAGAAATCAGCCTCGCTGTGAACCCCGACACAACATCACGATGTATTTTTGAGGACGACCTCTGGAACATCAACATCAAATGATGTAAATATAAAAGGCCAAATTACTGCACTGTGCCACGTGGCCAAAAGTAGTCGATAAAAGTGCAAGTAGCAAAAAAATAATAAAAACTAACATCGCAACGAATCAATCCTAAATCAATTTTGCGAGATGGGAATTTGCACGAGGAATGATCATTTTTTGTATTCGTAATTATTGAGCAAATCATGGCATCTCAATGGATGAAAGTAAGTATAATTATGCCAATTAAATCGAACAGAATTATTGGAGGCGGAGAGAGTTCGTTTCAGTATTCTTCTCTTGTTTTTGTTTTCTCAAATCCTTGTTCAGTTGCATTGTGGGAATAATGATACGGAAAACCAGGGCCATTAACGAAGGTCACGTGTCTTCCTCGACCAGGGATGGTGGGACATTTACAGAGAACAGCATCGAAATGAGTTTTGTTGGTAAAAATGGGGGATACCAGCTTCGAGATGTGCTGAGTAGACTACAAACAGGTTTGTTAGTGTGTGCAGGATGGGGAAGTAGCTACGTGTCTGAGAAAAAATAAGAATGGATGAAAAATATAAAAAATACTCAGATATTTTGTGGAAAAACGGACACAGATCTGGCAGGATTTTCTTTCCATATTTAGATGTCGATGTCGGTGCAAACAAATGATGCACACAGTTCAGTGTATTAGGAATAGCTGGTACGATAAGGTAAGGAATGAAGATATATGAGAATAAAGGCTGGTGCGATAAGGTAAGGAATGAAGATATATGAGAATAAAGGCTGGTACGACAAGGTGAGGAAAGAAGATATATGAGAATGGAGTCAACAACAAGCAGTTGAACCACAGATCATCATCATTGTCATCTATCCACTAGTGTTGGTAGACGTCGTGGGGAGGTGTAGTTTTCTGTCGTGTGCCAGCTTTGTCGCTGGTGTTGTTGTCATTTCGTGTTTCTTCAGTGTCTAACCGACACTATCTATCCATCTTTTACGTGGCCTGCCTCTTGCTCTGCAGCCCTGATGTCTGGTGTTGTAGATACGAGCAGCTCGTAACTTTGGTTGTATTCTTGTCAGGTGCCCAAACCATATAACTCTCTGTCGTTCTATGTATTCCATGCGTGGTGTTGCACCCACCTTCTGTCTGTTTATTTGGTTTCTCAATCTGTCCAGCCGTGTGACCCTGACAGCCGTGTGACCCCGACAGCCTTGTGACCCTGTCAGCCGTGTGACCCTGACAGCCGTGTGACCCCGACAGCCTTATGACACCGACAGCCTTATGACCCCGACAGCCGTGTGACCCCGACAGCCGTGTGACCCCGACAGCCGTGTGACCCCGACAGCCGTGTGACCCCGACAGCTTTGTGACCCAGACAGCCTTTCTCAAACACCTCATTTCACATACCATGATTTTTCTTTCTTGTTCCTTAGTGAGTGTCCATGTCTGACACCGGTAGCAGAGAGTTGGTATACAAATACTATTTATCAACTGTTTCTTTGTCTTCATTGGAATGTGTTTGTGTCTTAGTAAGGGTGGTAGCTGAAACCGCTAAAACACAAAACGCTAATACGGTTTCCTATCAGCGACAGATCAAATGTAGGAAATGGAGTTGGATGGGACAATCACCAACAAACGTAGCCAGACAGGACTTTACATGGAATCCATAGAGCAAGAGGAAGAGAGGTTGACCGAGAAACACATGGAGAAGAGAATGTGACAATTAACTTCGGTCCATTGACTTCAACTGGGGAGGGTTGTTAATGGGCTATGCTCCGAAATGACCGATGGTCATTGTTGCCTTTCAATAAATGTAGGCGGGGGGGGGGGGGACGAACGAACCGCACTGTATCATTGCATGTCTGTGGTTGTTGTTGTTGTTGTTGTTGTTGAATGCCCACAATCAGTAAGATTATTCTTTTGTACGCCCGTATAAGGGCGTTAACTGTCGGGTTGCAGTAGCTTTCCTTACATCCCGAGGGTGCTGATGAAGGTGGACCAGTGACCTCCTATGCTTGATTTCTTCTGTGTGACTACTACAACAGGGATCTCGTCGATCCCCTATCTCGTTAGCCAGACTGTCACGAAAACAGCCTGATCCTAGGGAGACCTGCATGGAAGTGAGGTGGGGTCTTGGTCAGAGTATTTTACCTAACCCTGACTAACATGTCTGACCAGTATATTTTGCCTGACCCTGACTAACATGTCTGACCAGTATATTTTGCCTGACCCTGACTAACATGTCTGACCAGTATATTTTGCCTGACCCTGACTAACATGTCTGACCTGTATATTTTACATAACCCTGACTAACATGTCTGTCCAGTATATTTTGCCTGACCCTGACTAACATGTCTGACCAGTATATTTTACATAACTCCGACTAACATGTCTGACCAGTATATTTTGCCTGACCCTGACTAACATGTCTGACCAGTATATTTTGCCTTACCCTGACTAACATGTCTGACCAGTATATTTTGCCTGACCCTGACTAACATGTCTGACCAGTATATTTAGCCTGACCCTGACTAACATGTCTGATCAGTATATTTTGCCTGACCCTGACTAACATGTCTGACCAATATATTTAACCTAATCCTGACTAACATGTCTGACCAGTATATTTTGCCTGACCCTGACTAACATGTCTGACCAGTATATTTTGCCTTACCCTGACTAACATGTCCGATAAGTATATTTATTCTGACCTTGACTAACATGTCTGACTAGTATATTTTATCTGACCTTGACTAACATGTCTGATAAGCATATTTTATCTGACCTTGACTAACATGTCTGATCAGTATATTTTACCTGACCCTGACTAACATGTCCGATAAGTATATTTTATCTGACCTTGACTAGCATGTCTGATAAGTATATTTTATCTGACCTCGACTAACATGTCTGATAAGTATATTTTATCGGACCTCGACTAACATGTCCGATAAGTATATTTTATCTGACCTTGACTAACATGTCTAACCAGTATATTTTATCTGACCTCGACTAACATGTCTGATCAGTATATTTTACCTGACCCGGACTAACATGTCCTATAAGTATATTTTATCTGACCTTGACTAACATGTCTGATAAGTATATTTTATCTGACCTTGACTAACATGTCTGATAAGTATATTTTATCTGACCTTGACTAACATGTCTGATAAGTATATTTTATCTGACCTTGACTAACATGTCTGATAAGTATATTTTATCTGACCTTGACTAACATGTCCGATGAGTATTGGTACCTGATCTACGATGAATGAAGGAAAGCCAGTGAGGAAGGCAACTGGCAATCCCAACTCACACAAACTGTGGCTTAAACAAGTCTCCAACTTTATCCCCGACGGCGGTGAATGACTAGTGACTTATTATTAAGACAAGAACTCTGATATACAGATAATAGCAGATTACAAAATACTGGAAGAGTTCTTCAATCTTGGAAACTCGCATTTCCTGTCCGTTCTCTCAAATCGAGAAATATTTGGTTTCAAACTTATCCAATCTGGGATAATCAACTCATTTCTTGTTGTGTAATGATCCTGTTGAGGAGGGGGGAGGAGGCGAGGGTGAGGGTAGCAATGTCTGGGCTGGACGCCCTGCTCGTTAAAGGAAAGTGAAGCGTCTGTTATAGCCTTTCCTTTCCAGGTGTAGAGATCGCCGCTGGATTCACTGTTCGGTTTGTTGTGCAGGAGTTTCCATGCCAATGGCCTCTCCTACATTATTGTATCTCCAGCAGCACCTTCATAAGGGGCCCCCTGTTTCTTACAGAGCCTGCTGTGAGGCGCGACCGAGTACTCGGAGGTATAACTGAGCGGACAGATTGGGCTCATTAGCCTTGGTTGGTAGCCAATCTAAGAGAAGGTCAACTCTGACTCTAAACCTGGGTAGACGAAGCTCGTTAGCCTGTTCAGGCAGTTCGCCTAGGAGAGGAGGAACTCTGATTTTAAACCCACAAGTCACAGGGAATGCTGGCTAGTCTTTGGATGATGAGAGTATCATCGGATGTCTCGAGTAACTAGCATATGTGAGCAACGACTCCTCAGCATTGTGGAAACTTCGGGAGAAGGTAGGGCTACGGGAGTAAACCCAGACAGAAAATCCGGAGCAGTAGCACTTAAGGCGGGTGGTTTCAAAATTGCGAACTCATTCCGGCAGCTCCTGCAGCTGAGCTGGTACCAAATTGTCATGCTTTAAATTATTTTGGATTACACCAGCGAGGCCGAGATGAGGATCCTGCAGTTTGGGCAGCCCCGGGTCTCCATATTCAGCACCCAGGTTTGCGCCCTGAGAGGCTACTCACATGGTGCGATGCTCATGGTCTGCAAAGACTGAAACGTCTAGGATGATGATGATGAATGATCCAGTCGGTGATTGGTTAATTTTTATATACTCCCCCCCCCCCCCTTTCCCCCTTAATGGCATCACAGACGCTGATTTTGAATCCACGGTACGTCTGTTTTAATCACCGTAAACCAGACATGACAGGGCTGAGATCCTCCCTAATGTAATTCCTAGGCTCCCTGTCCGCCGAGGGGGTTCCTTACGATTCTTGGCTGTTCCCCGAATGGAAAATTCCACTGAAAGAGACCCGATTTAGTAACGAGAAGACATTGACCGAAATACGAAGTCCCAACTGAACTTAAATCCCACAGACGCCTTCCTGAATTGCTTCCAACATGACGGGGCCGTTTATAGAAGTGGGTGGAGTCCCAAGGAGATTACTTTGAATTGGATTAGGGTTCAAACCTCCAGGTTAGTAATTGCATTTTTCAGGCCCAACATCGGAGACTTTTAGAATACACTTTTTGAGTATGGCTTGGGATTGGTCCAAGATAGTTCGGAACGAGAGAGTAAAGTTGACGAACAGCGCAGTTACTTCCTCACTATAATCAAAATACAGCGGAAGTTAGATCATCAAGACAAAACCGCCTGATGATGCCGCCATATTCGCTCGCGATGGGCAACTAACTAACTGACTAATTAACTGACTAATTAACTGACTGACTAATTAACTAATGAACTGATTAACTATTTAACTGATTAACTATTTAACTGATTAACTGATTAACTATTTAACTGATTAACTATTTAACTGGTTAACTGATTAACTATTTAACTGATTTACTGATTAGCTATTTAACTGATTAACTTTTTAACTTTTTAACTGATTTACTGATTAGCTATTTAACTGATTAACTGATTAACTCTTTAACTCATTAACTATTTAACTGATTAACTATTTAACTGATTAACTTATTAGCTGTTTAACCGATTAGCTGATTAACTGTTTAACTGATTAGCTGATTAACTGTTTGACTGATTAACTATTTAACTGATTAACTATTTAACTGATTAACTATTTAACTGATTTACCTATTAACTATTTAACTGATTAACTATTTAACTGATTTACGGATTAACTATTTAACTGTTTAACTATTAAATTGATTTACCAATTAACTATTTAACTGATTAACCAATGAACTGATGAACGAATGAACTGATGAACTGATTAACTAAGCAAACTAAGCTAACTAAACTATCTAGCTATCTAGCTAACTAACTAACTAACTTTGCTTGCTAGCTAACTAACTAACTAACCCTAAGCCAAGCTAAGCAAAGCCAATCCAAGACAACTAACTAACTAGCTAGCTAATTAACTAACTGCTACTTAGTCAGCTAACTAACTAACAAAGCTAGTCAACTGGCTAACTAACTAACGTATTAATAACTAACTAACTAAGCTAGCTAGCTAAATAAGTAACTAAGCTAGCTAGCTAGCTAAATAACAAATTAACTAACTAATCATGCTAACTATCTAACTAACTAACGAGCTAATAACTAAGTAAGCTAGTTAGCTAACTAACTAACAAAGCTAGTTAGCTAAATAACGAACTAACTAACCTAGCTAACTATCTAACTAACCAATTAATGACTAACTAAGCTAGCTAGGTAGCTAACTAACTAATCTAGGTAACTAACTTACTAGCTAACTAACTAATAACTAATTAAATAAGCTAGCTAACTATCTAACTAATTAACTAATTAATAACTAACTAAGCTAGCTAGGTAGCTAACTAACTAATTAAGCTACCTAACTAACTGACTAACTATCTAACTAACTATCTAACTAACTAACTAACTAACGAATAACTAACTAAGCTAGCTAACTAACTAACTAGTTAACTAATAACTAACTAACTAAGCTAGCTAATTATCTAACTAACTAACCAAGTAATAACTGACTAAGCTAGCTAGGTAGCTAACGGACTAACTAACTAACTAACACAACATTATTTAGCAGTATAGCGGAGCAGGCACGCCGTACAAACGAACCATTTGAGTTCAAACACACTTTTCTGGTACTGATCAGCACCAAACATCCACCCATAATTCCTTGCGCTGTTATCTCTGTCAGACTTAAACAGGATGCAGATGTTCTATTGGATCAAACTAAAGCTTACGACAGGGGAGCTAAATAGGCGCGGAAATACATCAAGGGCAAACATTGAATGTTTGAGGTTCGGATAGACCGGAGAATATGTTCAACAGGTGGGTGGTCGAGGGGTTTGCATACCGACCTCAAGATTAAGAGGGCTGATTGGTTCGAAACCTTGGAAAGCAATATGTTTTTTTTTTATCGGTGGAGGTGGGATAAAGTGGGGTATTAAAATGAAAATCCAATTTGTACACTGCGAAGTGACTGTAGAGGTCAGCGGTCTTCATTCATCACCCATGTGGGGACAACCTGGGTTAGGGGTTAAGCGACACGGCTCACAATCCGAAGGTGCTGGGTTCGATTCACATCCTTTTCAAACCCTTTGAAAATGCAGGAAGAAGCAGACCCGTACATAAAATGCATGCTGAAGTCGGATGCACTAGGCAGAAAGGCGCAAAATAAAAATATGATGCAACGCACACCTCCTTGGAGAATAGAGAAATAAGGCTAACACAAAAACAAACCAAAACATCCTTATACAATATCCTGGTAAACGCAAGGCATTGAGAAATGGACGCAGGTATATCAATGACACAACAGTTACAAAATGATATGGAATGGCTTAAAAATTTAATTGGTAGTTTTTAAAGGTGTTCTTAGGTGGCAAAGATGGCACCATAACTGGCTGCGAGTCTACATTTCTCTACTGTTTTGGATCATTATGGATGCCGCCAGACCACGGATTTGCCTGGAATTCACACTAGTCGACGACTTACACTTGTGTTCACGGAAACGTGGTGTTGTTTTCCGTCGGGACTTGTAATTTCGTTCTTTTTTTGTGATTTCTTCCATCCGTTTATCCTGGTCTGGACGCCGGCTGAATGGCACTACGCTTATACCTGTGTCGTATTTCACAGGTTAGTTCTGCCGGTTCACCTTCACGAATTTGGCGTGTGGGAATTTTAGATGCTACTATGATGAGATGAATACAGCTGGGGAGAGATGCCAGACTCACTCACACGCTGAGTGTTGTCCATACGACCTCTTGTGGTTATCGAAAAGGCACGACAAACTGCGTTAGATGCCTTCCCACCTTTCTACCCTGCGGGTTACATGTTTACGGAAAGGCTTCGGTGGTAACCCTGAGGCAAAATCTGCATCCTATGCTATCTCCAGTCGTCTCGATGAATGTCTTGCCACTGGCAAAAGGTAGCTTAGGCTCTGTGAGTGAGGTTGACAAAAGGCGCAGTTTCTTCCTTACTTTAATCCAAATCACCGCGCAAGTCACCCATTTCAGCGGACACAGCAAGAGATACGACTGTCCACACGACTGAACAAAGAGAGTGGTCTTCATCCCTTGTGAAGGACAACTATTAGGTGGCAGCAACATCCAGCATTGTGATTACTATAGCTAGCATTTGTTAGGTGTCGCATACACGTGCGCAGCTCAAAGACAAAATTGCATCCTTACAGGCAGAATGTGCATTGCAAATTGGGGGGGGGGGGGGGGTGAGAGGTGAGGTATGGAGTAGGGAAGGGTTAAGGAACTTTCTGCAAAGGATATTCGTTAAAAAATGCTTCATGCTTATGTGAGAAGTGTTTGTCGCTTTAGTGCCTCACTTAGTCGAAATATTTTCTCAAATGCGCTCCAAATTAAGTTCAAGTGCCGTCTCCTCAACACATGTTGGCTGCAATGGACCTCCAACCTCATCTGTCTTTTGTCGGGACTGCCACGCTGATATTAGTCCATGTTTTGATATTGCTCTCCCACTTTCAGCGCTGTCCGCCTCTTTGTCTTGGCGGTACCCTGCCACGCTGACATTAGTCCATCTTTTGATGTTCCTCTCCCACTTTAAGTCCTGCCCGCCCCTGCCCGCCGACCTTCAACCTTCCTCTCCTGTTTTGTTTTCAATACATTATCGTGTCTATTTATAGGACCAACATATCTGACTACCCTTATTGTAATGTATGTCAAACGTTCTTCACGCGTGCTTGCTCTCGTCAGGACAACGCTCCAGAATATTGCTGAGGAAGCCGAACCAGGTCGTCCTGTTCATGTTTCTACATAAGTATGTGTATGACGGATAGTAGAGATGATTCGAGATGGCAGGCGAGTAGCGATAGACAGCGTAGCAGCGGCATTATGGTGTTCATTAGTCTTCATCATAATGCATGAGCCTATCTTGATTGGGCACGTTTCGCGAATAGCGAAGAGGTTGAACGTGAAGCGCAAATGGGGCTGAGACAGCAGACCAAAGACTTCTATGCTGCAAGTTTTGATGAGACAGCAGACCACAGACTTCTATGCTGCAAGTTTTGATGAGACAGCAGACCACATACTTCTATGCTCCAGGTTTTGGTGGCTGAGACAGCAGACCACAGACTTCTATGCTGCAAGTTTTGATGAGACAGTAGAACAAAGCTTTCTATGCTGCATGTTTTGGTGAGACAGCAGACCACAGACTTCTATGCTGCAAGTTTTGATGAGACAGCAGACCACATACTTCTATGCTCCAGGTTTTGGTGGCTGAGACAGCAGACCACAGACTTCTATGCTGCATGTTTTGATGAGACAGTAGAACAAAGCTTTCTATGCTGCATGTTTTGGTGAGACAGCAGACCACAGACTTCTATGCTGCAGGTGTTGGTGGCTGAGACAGCAGACCACATAATTCTATGTTCCAGGTTTTAGTGGCTGAGACAGCAGGCCACATACTTCTACGCTGCAGGTGTTGGTGAAACAGCAGACCACATAATTCTATGCTCCAGGTTTTGGTGGCTGAGACAGCAGACGACATACTTCTATGCTCCAGGTTTTGGTGGCTGAGACAGCAGACCACAGACTTCTATGCTCCAGGTTTTGGTGGCTGAGACAGCAGACCACAGACTTCTATGCTCCAGGTTTTAGTGAGACAGCAGACCACAGACTTCTATGCTCCAGGTTTTTGTGAGACAGCAGACCACAGACTTCTATGCTCCAGGTTTTTGTGAGACAGCAGACCACAGACTTCTATGCTGCAGGTTTTGCTGCACTGATATAGCGATGAGATAAGTGTATCAATGTTGGTGGAGATTATGTTAAGAAATAAGAGATAATGTCAGAGTAATAATAAATTAAGGGATAATTTCAGTGTAATAATAAATGGTCCTCAAGTTATCTCATTTATTCTTAAAATAATGAAGCAGTCTAAGACCAGAGGAGGCACAGGCAGCGGCTGATGATAGAGAGAGGGTCACGTGGGATTGTGGGGGTGAGCTAAGGTCAAGCCAGGTCAGGTCACGTTAGCCCAGGTCAGCTAAGATCAGCTCAGGTCAGCTCAGGTTAGCTCAGGTAAGCTCAGATCAAGTCAGGTTAGCCCAGGTCAGCTAAGGTCAAGTCGGGTTAGCTCAGGTCAAGCCAGATTAGCTCAGGTCAAGCCAGGTCAGCTAAGATCTGCTCAGGTCAGCTCCGGTCAGCTAAGGTCAAGCTAGGTCAGGTCAGGTTAGCCCAGGTCAGCTAAGATCAGCTCAGGTCAGCTCAGGTTAGCTCAGGTTAGCTCAGGTTAACTAAGGTCAAGTCAGGTTAGCTCAGGTCAAGCCAGGTTATCTCGGGTCAAGTCAGGCCAAGTCAGGTCATTGCGCATGCGTGAAGACGCTGACCGGAGCTGTCCTGAGCAGACCTTAGCTGACCCGAGCTAACCTGAGCTGATCTTAGCTTACCTGCGCTAACCTGGCTTGACCTGAGCTGACCTGAGCTAACCTGACTTAATCTGAGCTGATCTTAGCTGACCTGCGCTAACCTGACTTGACCTGAGCTAACCTGACTTGACCTGAGCTGACCTGAGCTAACCTGACTTGACCTGAACCGACCGTAGCTTGCCTGAACTAACCCGACTTGACCTGAACTGACCTCAGCTAACCTGACTTGGCCTGAGCTGACCGTAGCTGATCTGAACTAACCTGACTTGACCTGAGCTGACCTGATCTCATTAAGTGTTCTCTTATTCTAAGATAATCATTTGTGACCTATTTACTAACTAAACTCGTATAACTTCTTTAAAACTATCGAGCTTTCCTTAAAACCTTGGCTTCACTTGAAGGTCTTTCAGCTTGTTTGTCCTAAACATGCACTGTTAATGCACTCGTATGACAGCCTTGACCCGAACAATCAATGGAAACTTGCTCGCAGAACCGACTTCTGAGCATACGAGTACATCCACATCACTCCAGTCCCTTCCAGGGGACAACAGGACATAAAGGTAATGGCTTTTTGCCAAAGACGGATGTGTCGAGCCGAAAGGTGCAAATATCGCAGTCAAGCTGTAAACTAGCAACACAACGCATTCCGTTCTCCGGACAACATCCTGCTACTTGCAAAGCCCTGTTCAGGGCTTGATAGTGGGAGACTGAGAACGAACGAAGAAGAAGAAGGTAATGGCGAAGTGACAACACTTGAACAAAACAGAACTATACTTACGTTACGACCGGAAAGTTTTCGACAGGGATAAAGAAACGAATGAAAATAACTAACAAATCACCTACACACACAAAAACCACAGAAAACCGCAAATTTGACATCATCATCATGTAGCACGTCCTTTGTAGAACGTCGCTCCAATCACAACCCGTCATTCACAGGCATTCCTTGTTATCGTGGTTAAAGGTTTAAGGTTAAAGGCAAGGGTTTGAATTCATCGCCACGATCTTCCCCATTTGGCTCGGTCTCTCTCAGCACAAAGATATCCAGCCATGAACCCAGGGATCCCTCCAGCCATGAACCCAGGGATCCCTCCAGCCATGAACCCAGGGATCCCTCCAGCCATGAACCCAGGGATCCCTCCAGCCATGAACCCAGGGATCCCTCTAGCCATGAACCCAGGGATCTCTCCAGCCATGAACCCAGGGATCTCTCCAGCCATGAACCCAGGGATCTCTCCGGCCATGAACCCAGGGATCTCTCCAGTGATGAACCCAGGGATCCCTACAGTGATGAAGCCAGGGACCTCTCCAGAGATTAACCCAGAGATCCCTCCAGCGATGAACCCAGGGATCTCCGGAAAGAAACGCTATCATGAACCGACAGCCGCAGCTTGAACCCCGACCGTCTGAACATGAGGCAAACGGCTTAACCACTTCGCCATTGAGACCCCCGGTGGTGCCATAATGTTCTCAGTCTACCCCTGTATCTTTTACCCAGTACATTACCTTCCATCAACGCCCTCCCAAGACCCATTGCCAAGAACGCAAACAAGGGAATTCCATCCGGTTCCACGTATCATCAATGAGGACAACATACTAACAGAAACCAAAGACATGCTGAAAACATGGAGAGAGTATTGCAGAATCCTGTATGAAGACAACACAAGGTGCTCAGTTACAAGACTACCAATAGAGGAGAAGGAATCTGAACCAGCGCCGGAAAACCTGAATAAGGGAAAGCCCCCAGGATGTGATGATTTCCCAGAAGAGTTAATACAGGCAGGAGGGGAGACCGGTGCTCGCGTTTATAATTTTACATCATGTCTTGTTTGTTGTGGTGATCTGTTGGTTGTTTTTGTTGGTTCTTTGTTACTGACGAAGGTCTTGTTACTGCAATGTATCTGTCATTGTCTTTTGTCCTGGCGCCGGCACTAAATTATTATCTATGTGCTTGTATAGACTTAGTATTATGTATCTCTGCAGCTTCGATGTATTTCTTCAGTCCGTTTCATTACTGAAACTGCAGACGACAGAGTACGCATTTTGTAGCTTCCGCAGCGGTTCAAAAATGTTCTAATGACTTTGTAAGGTACCGATTTACAGCTGGGTCGACTGTAAGACAGTGTTATATCATGGGAGATACCCACCCCATGCCCAGTTTGCCAAAATGAGCATTGCGTGATTTGAACATGAAATCTTGGGATTGCACACCAGGCACACAACCTCTACGCCACACACTTGCCCAGCTCTGACATATGTAGCATCAACACAGCAACAGTGGCGACGTACCACCTTCTCGTGACAGTTAGCCTCTTCATTTGAAGCAAGTTTCAATCAAATATAATCAATTGTATGATAATTCTTGTGAAGAGCTAACGTAGCTTCTAGACTGCATTTCCGTTCAGCTCATTCACTTCAGTTCATTTGTTTTTTCAGTTCAGTTCATTGCATCATTCTAGTTCAGTTCATTCCCTTCACTTCAGTTCAGTTCATTCACTACAGTTCAGTTCATTCACTACAGTTCAGTTCAGTTCATTCACTACAGTTCAGTTCATTCACTACAGTTCAGTTCAGTTCATTCACTACAGTTCAGTTCATTCACTACAGTTCAGTTCAGTTCAGTTCATTCACTACAGTTCACTTCATTCCCTTCACTTCAGTTCAGTTCATGCACTACAGTTCAGTTCATTCACTACAGTTCAGTTCATTCCCTTCACTTCAGTTCAGTTCATTCACTACAGTTCAGTTCAGTTCATTCACTACAGTTCAGTTCATTCCCTTCACTTCAGTTCAGTTCATTCCCTTCACTTCAGTTCATTCACTTCAGTTCATTCACTTCAGTTCATTCACTTCATTTCCTTCAGTTCAGTTCACTCACTTCAGATCAGTTAATTCACTTCAGTTCAGTTCAATCACTTTAATACATTCACTTCAGTTCAGCTCATTTACTTCAGTTCAGTTCAATTTACTCCCTTCAGTTCAGTTCAGTGAGTTCATTGACTTCACTTCATTTATTTTTCAGCTCAGGTGGCCTAGTGGACAGTGAACTGGCTTGCTAGACTGCGATTACAGTCTGCCATGCTGCCAAAGACGGATGTGTCGGTCCGAAAGGTGTTAATAACACTGTTAAGCGGTAAACCAGTAACACAATGCATTCCGTTCTCCGTGACTACATCCTGGTACTTGTAAAGCCTTGTCCAGGGCACCCTAGTAGCGGGAGATTGAGAACGATCGAAGGAGAAGACAGTGTGACAGGGTTCGAATTAACGAACGGACAGGAAAAAAATCTGCGCAGTGGTTCGCGCCTGGTACGAACAATCCTCCAGTCGACCCACATGTAAATGGGTACCTAGCCTGTGTTTGGAAGGTTAAAAACAGCAAGGAAGGGAACTGGCTACCCCCACCTCAAGTAGACTGCGGTTTAGTACATGAAAAGTTATCCTCATCCCCAACTACGTCCGTTGCCATGGGACTGACCTTGACCTCGTTTCAGTTCATATACCGTCTCCACATTGAATCTAGACAGGAAAGGATCTGCGCCGGTATCTGTCTCCTGCCCTGATGGTACAATCTGCCCGGTTTTTCTCCGTCCATCTTTTGATGTTTTCTCCCCAATTATATCGATGTTTACCTCTGGCATGCCTGCCCGCCATCTTTCCTTACAGCACTGCTTTCAACAAGGTGTTATGGCTTCTGATGCGACCAAAATATCTGAAATGTCTGACTCTGATTTCGTTCACCAATTCTCTTTGCTTCCCTAATTTCTCCAAGAATCCTTGTTTGAATTCTATTATTTCCAGGACTTCTTCCTCTTTTCTCTTCCTTCTTCACTCTTCCCTGTGTCCTCTTCCCTTTTCTCTGTTCCTTCTTCCCTCTTCCACCTTATGTCTCGCATCTTCCCTCTTCAAATGTCCTTCTTCGCCTCTCCCTTCTTACCTCTTCCCTTTTAATTCTTCCTTCTTCTTCCTCTTTTTATCCTTCTTCTTCTTCTTCTTCTTCTTCGTTCTTCTTCATCTTCTTCTTCTTCTTTTTCTTCTTCTTCGTCTTCTTCTTTTTCTTCTTCGTCTTTGTCTTTTTCTTATTCTTTCTTCTTCTTCTTCTTCTTCTTCTTCTTCTTCTTCTTCTTCTTCTTCTTCTTCTTCTTCTCGCTTATCCTGTTTTGCCTGTTATGAAGCGATCTATAGAACGAACCCATCTGTGTGCCTCATGCACAGTGACATTCACCGCCTCAAATATTTCCCTTAGCCATTTTTTCCGTGGTCGGCATTTGGCTTGGAATCCGTTGTATCTAAATATCATTGCTTGTTGGTGGGTTCTGTGTGGTGGTAGTCTTGTTACGTGGCCAAACCATTTTAGTTGCTGTCTGTTAATGTAGTCTAATGCTGGTGTTGTTCCCACCAGTCTTCTGATGTCGTCGTTTCTGATCATGTCTCTCCTTGTTACCCTTGTTACAAACAATATTTTTCGCAGGCATTTCATTTTTCTGTTACGATTTGTCGTTTTTTATTTGATATTGGTGTCCAATTTTGATATTGATAGCAAAGCGTCGAGACGATAACCGTGTTAAATAAATCTCTTTTTGTAGTTATTGTCACGTACTTGCAATTAAGTATTGGTGTTTCTTTATATTCTTCTTTGAATGCACATTCTAAGAGCATCAACTCTCTCATCTAATCGTCTCTTCATTGTTCATACTTCTACGTCACACAGTAATGTCCAGTATACACATCACGTGATTACCGCCATGTTTAATTTATGAGTCCCGTGTTTGGATATCAATATATGACTCATGTTGGTGAAAACAGATTTAACAATCCATATACTCTTTTTGATTGCGGTTTCGCATTTTCTATCCTTCGTTATTATATTTCCAAGCTAGTAGAGGCTGTTGTCTTGCTGCTACAGTATTTTTGTTTTAAATTAACCTGTTTTGTGTGTGTTTTTTTTATTCTACAAAGGCGGTGTGCGTTGTACTATGTTTTTATTTTGTTCCTGTCGGCCCTGTGCATCCTAATACGGCATGAATTTTATGAAAGGGTCTGCTTCCTCCTGCATTTTCTGTATTTAGTTCTACCTCTCTTTCTATTTCTCTGCGAATTCCATGTGAGAGTCTGCCTAGCTGAGTTTGACGGTACTTTCTCGAGCGTCTGTATGAGGGCGCCACCTAGGCGAATCCAAAATGTTTATATAAACACATTATATTTAAATAAACACACTTATACCCAACGCGTCCGTTAACAAGATGGAACAAAGCATAAGTAAGAACAACTCTAGGGAATTACCTTTGGGTAAGTTCAAGAATAAAGAGAGTATATGCCTATTGAAGAGATTTCCGAAAGCCTTAATACGAGGCGTGTTCAAATGAAACCAGACCTTGTTTTGGTCTTCACAGACGCCACTAACGGGTAGAAATGTAAAAAAAATTTTTTAAACCGACTCTCGTACGACTTTATTCTCCAATGCTGGAGTAATCGAAGAGTTTCTAAGGCTGAGGACTAAATGCCGATTTGCCAGTGCTGTCGCAACGTCGTGTGCTGACTATTTTTTTAAATTTCATTCCTAACAGAAAAACCAACATATGTCTTACGGGGATTCGATCCGCGGATCATCTTGTCAGCAGCCAGGCATGGAAGCCATTCGGCCACTCGTTCCTCGTTACCTTTAGCATTGATGTCCGGACAGTCAACAATATCCTGCTCTTTTTCATTTGTATTTATCAAAGTTTTGTTTAATATGCATGATGTGTGCACGGAACCTCGGAATTTATCGTTCTTCTCCAATAAGACTAAGCTGCCGATCTCACTTCCCTTGAAACCAGGGGACGCTTGGAACTTGCAGGATTCGAACATCTACTATTTCGTGAATTTGATTGCACGTTTCTTGACATGCGAGCTTCTTACCTTACCTTATAACCTAAAACTCACAGACCGACCCACACATGACCTAACCTCACAGACCGACCCACACATGACCTAACTTCACAGACCGACCCACACATGATCTAACCTCACAGACCGACCCACACATACCGACCCACACCTTACCTAACCTCACAGACCGACCCACACATACCGACCCACACCTTACCTAACCTCACAGACCGACCCACACATGACCTAACCTCACAGACCGACCCACACATAACTTACCTCACAGACCGACCCACACATAACCTAACCTCACAGATCGACCCACACATAACTTACCTCACAGAGCGACCCACACATAACCAAACCTCACAGATCGACCCACACATAATCTAATCTCACAAACCGACCCACACATAACATAACCTCACAGACCTACCCACACAACCCAAATCCTCACAAATCGAAACCCACTAACAGGCAAGCCCTCGCTTGGCAAGCTCCATACGAAAACGAAGTTTACCATTTATCAGGTTTGAAGGACAAATCAACAAGTTCGATCGAGTTCTTATAGCCAGGACAGACGACAATATCGACATTTTAATTACGCGATGTCTGTGGACACGCCCAGAATTCGCCAAAGACAGATGTGGCCAGATCCAACATCTGTAATAATCTGTTGTCTCCCCTGCTCAAGGAAATCTATGTGCACGTAATGGTTGGCAGGAAAAGGGGAGATAAGTTATCCAAGAAACGTTTACTATAGTTTTCTATGCTGGATCGTGACTGGGGAGTAATTTGAATGGTCGGGGGTGAAAGACATCCAGAAGGTCTCATACGGTTAGGACGGGGATCACGATGCTGAGCAGCGCATGAGCTGCAGTGGTCAGTGACCCATAGTTGACTGCTAGCGTCAGGGCCAGAGAACCATAGCTGCCAAGACCCGTCTACACCTCCACGCGGTTATCCTGGATAACAGGCTGCAGCAGAGCAGACTGCCTAAGGAGAAGGGATCGAAGAGGGAATGCTAACCCGGTACTCAAAAAATACTTGCTGAAGTCGGATGTGTTGGACCGAAAGGTGCAAATATCGCAGTCAAGCTGTAAACTACGACACAACGCATTCCGTTCTCTGGACTACATTCTGCTACTTAAGCCCTTTCAGTGTTTGGTAGTGGGAGATTGAGAACGAACAAAGCCAAGCCAAATTAGAAAAATTATCCTCCGACTCGTAGTTTCCTCAGCATACCGTTGAAAGTATGGCGAGTGTGATACGGAATCCGCGCAGAGTTGACCAGAGAGCGGTGATTCTGTTTCTAACAGCTGAAGGATGTCCACCAGTTGACATTCAGTGCAGAATGCAGGCAGTGTATGGTGACAAAAGTGTGTCGAAGACAACATTGAAGAACTGGACAATGATGTTTAAAGAAAGACGTGAGTTAACGCAACAATATGCACCTGACCTGGTCTCGGACGTGAGTTAACGCAACAATATGCGCCTGACCTGGTCTCGGACGTGAGTTAACGCAACAATATGCGCCTGACCTGGTCTCGGACGTGAGTTAACGCAACAATATGCACCTGACCTGGTCTCGGACGTGAGTTAACGCAACAATATGCACCTGACCTGGTCTCGGACGTGAGTTAACGCAACAATATGCGCCTGACCTGGTCTCGGGCGTGAGTTAACGCAACAATATGCGCCTGACCTGGTCTCGGACGTGAGTTAACGCAACAATATGCACCTGACCTGGTCTCGGACGTGAGTTAACGCAACAATATGCGCCTGACCTGGTCTCGGAAGATTTTTCATTAACTCACGTCCTTCTTTAAACATCGTTGTCCAATTTACAGGATCGCATAGTGTTGCGTATCTTCTCAAATACGGAGTCTTTACCATATCTGTCATCAGCATCTACCTACCTACCTACTTTACTTACCTGCCTATCTACCTACTTACCTACTTACCTACCTACTTACCTACCTACCTACTTACCTACCTACTTACCTACCTACTTACTTACCTACCTACTTGCCTACCTACACACTTACCTACCTGCCTACCTACCTACCTACTTACCTACCTACCATACAACATGACCACCCTTAAGTACAAGGAAACCTCAGATCGCCAGCTGGACAGGACAATCACAATAATCAGACGAGCAATCTTCTACAGATTCAACAGTTACAACAACAAAGGGAAATCCTACAAACACCATTGAGACACGCAAAGCAATAACGCTAAACGCTAACTATCCCCACCCATGGGGAGGAAGACTAACAGGTTAAACCAAATATACTGATCAGACAAGTTAGTCAGGGTCAAGCAAAACATATAGGCTAAGACCCTCACCTCGGTTCCAGCAGCCCTACCTGGAAACGGGCTGTTTTCATGGCAGGCTGGCTAACGAGGTGAGGGATCGACGTAATACCCGTAGTAGTAAGCGACACGCAGATGAAGCCAAGTATTGCACAACCGCCTGGAGGATTCTGTCCACCTTCATCAGGACGCTCGGGGTGTGAAGAAAACTACTGCAACCAGCCACTAAACGTCTTTTTCAGAGCGTATAAAAAGAGTAACCTACTCATTGTGGGCATTCGCAAACAACAACCCCACCGGTGCAACTCTAAATGCATTAGCATCCTCGCCTACCATTTGTCTCACGTGACAACCAAATGACAATAACTGATGAAAGTGCTGACAAAAATCAGTTTGGTTTCTCCATGATTACTTCACGTTTCACACCGATAATTAGTTGTGTCGTTATAGTCTGTTCCCTTGTCGCGCATACTGGCTGTCCTTGATAAATGTTTATTTTGCTTGAAAACGTTGGCTAAAAGCTGTTCGTGTCGTCAAGTACACGGGTTAGTCAGTAAATATGTTACTAATTGATATTCTATCGATTTATTTATGTTCTTTGCTCGCCAAAGACCTTAGAAGTTATTGATTTTGCAGACGACCTAGTGCTACTAAGCACAACTAAAGGAAATGTATATGAAATAAAACTAAATGAGATACGAACTGAGAACCATTTATTATCGTACTTACATTGTCCACCAGTTATCCGCCGGGGTCTTTGTGTGTAACAATGACAAGAATAGCACCCGTGCACCACAGAGAGCATGTTATAAAAGGCGACTAACTGTGTGACATGCCATAACACGGGTCAAGGTTAGATGGTTTGTTTAGAGCAACAAAGATGGCACTATAACTGCTCTTCTGTTTTAGTTCATTATAGATGCCACCAGACCACGGATTTGTCGGGAATTCACACTAGTGGACGACTTACACTTGTGTTCACGGAAACGTGTTGTTGTTTTCCATTAGGACTAGTTAATTCGTTCGTTTTGTGTGTTTTATTCCGTCCGATTATCCTGGCATGGATGGTATCTAAGTCTGCTGTTGTTTGTGCGGAGTCTACAGACCTACTCATCTCATCCACCTACTCATCTCATCCACCTACTCATCTCACCCACCTACTCATCTCATCTCTTCCACCTACTCATCTCATTCACCTACTCATCTCATCCACCTACTCATCTCATCCACCTACTCATCTCATCTCTTCCACCTACTCATCTCATTCACCTACTCATCTCATCCACCTACTCATCTCATATCATCCACCTACTCATCTCATCCACCTACTCATCTCATCCACCTACTCATCTCATCCACCTACTCATCTCATATCATCCACCTACTCATCTCATCCACCTACTCATCTCTTCCACCTACTCATCTCATCTCTTCCACCTACTACACTCATCCACCTACTCATCTCATCTCATCCACCTACTCATCTCATCCACCTACTCATCTCATCTCATCCACCTACTCATCTCATCCACCTACTCACCTCATCTCATCCACCTACTCACCTCATCTCATCCACCTACTCATCTCATCCACCTACTCACCTCATCTCATCCACCTACTCATCTCATCCACCTACTCATCTCATCCACCTACTCATCTCTTCGACCTACTCATCTCATCCACCTACTCATCTCATCCACCTACTCACCTCATCTCATCCACCTACTCATCTCATCCACCTACTCACCTCATCTCATCCACCTACTCATCTCATCCACCTACTCATCTCATCCACCTACTCATCTCTTCGACCTACTC
Source organism: Ariolimax columbianus (assembly GCA_036924085.1). Classification (NCBI taxonomy): domain Eukaryota; kingdom Metazoa; phylum Mollusca; class Gastropoda; order Stylommatophora; family Arionidae; genus Ariolimax; species Ariolimax columbianus. The sequence continues at coordinate 73,150,718 of JAVGWX010000013.1, forward strand.
ATCTCATCCACCTACTCATCTCATCCACCTACTCATCTCATCTCATCCACCTACTCATCTCATCTCATCCACCTACTCATCTCATCTCATCCACCTACTCATCTCATCCACCTACTCATCTCAACCACCTACTCATCTCTTCCACATACTCATCTCATCCACCTACTCATCTCATCTCATCCACCTACTCATCTCATCTCATCCACCTACTCATCTCATCCACCTACTCATCTCTTCCACCTACTCATCTCATCTCTTCCACCTACTCATCTCATCCACCTACTCATCTCATCTCATCCACCTACTCATCTCATCCACCTACTCATCTCATCTCATCCACCTACTCATCTCATCTCATCCACCTACTCATCTCATCCACCTACTCATCTCATCTCTTTCACCTACTCATCTCATCCACCTACTCATCTCATCCACCTACTCATCTCATCTCATCCACCTACTCATCTCTTCCACCTACTCATCTCATCCACCTACTCATCTCATCCACCTACTCATCTCATCTCATCCACCTACTCATCTCATCCACCTACTCATCTCATCTCATCCACCTACTCATCTCTTCCACCTACTCATCTCATCCACCTTCTCATCTCATCCACCTACTCATCTCATCCACCTACTCATCTCTTCCACCTACTCATCTCATCTCTTCCCCCTACTCATCTCATCTCTTCCACCTACTCATCTCATCCACCTATTCATCTCATCCACCTACTCATCTCATCCACCTACTGATCTCTTCCACCTACTCATCTCATCTCTTCCACCTACTCATCTCATCTCATCCACCTACTCATCTCATCCACCTACTCATCTCATCCACCTACTCATCTCATCCACCTACTCATCTCATCCACCTACTCATCTCATCTCATCCACCTACTCATCTCATCCACCTACTCATCTCATCCACCTACTCATATCATCTCTTCCACCTACTCATCTCTTCCACCTACTCATCTCAGCTCATCCACCTACTCATCTCATCTCATCCACCTACTCATCTCATCCACCTACTCATCTCATCCACCTACTCATCTCTTCCACCTACTCATCTCTTCCACCTACTCATCTCATCTCATCCACCTACTCATCTCATCCACCTACGCATCTCATCTCATCCACCTACTCATCTCATCTCATCCACCTACTCATCTCATCTTTTCCACCTACTCATCTCATCCACCTACTCATCTCATCTCATCCACCTACTCATCTCTTCCACCTACTCATCTCTTCCACCTACTCATCTCATCCACCTTCTCATCTCATCCACCTACTCATCTCATCCACCTACTCATCTCATCTCTTCCACCTACTCATCTCATCTCTTCCACCTACTGATCTCATCTCTTCCACCTACTCATCTCATCTCTTCCACCTACTGATCTCATCTCTTCCACCTACTCATCTCATCCACCTACTCATCTCATCTTTTCCACCAACTCATCTCATCCACCTACTCATCTCATCTCTTCCACCTACTCATCTCATCCACCTACTCATCTCATCTCATCCACCTACTCATCTCATCCACCTACTCATCTCATCTCATCCACCTACTCATCTCTTCCACCTACTCATCTCATCCACCTTCTCATCTCATCCACCTACTCATCTCATCCACCTACTCATCTCTTCCACCTACTCATCTCATCTCTTCCCCCTACTCATCTCATCTCTTCCACCTACTCATCTCATCCACCTACTCATCTCATCCACCTACTCATTTCTTCCACCTACTCATCTCATCCACCTACTCATCTCATCCACCTACTTATCTCATCTCATCCACCTACTCATCTCATCCACCAACTCATCTCATCTCTTCCACCTACTCATCTCATCTCTTCCACCTACTCATCTCATCTCTTCCACCTACTCATCTCTTCCACCTACTCATCTCATCTCATCCACCTACTGATCTCATCTCATCCACCTACTCATCTTTTCCACCTACTCATCTCATCTCTTCCACCTACTCATCTCTTCCACCTACTCATCTCTTCCACCTACTCATCTCATCTCATCCACCTACTCATCTCATCCATCTACTCATCTCATCCACCTACTCATCTCTTCCACCTACTTATCTCATCCACCTACTCATCTCATCCACCTACTCATCTCATCTCATCCACCTACTCATCTCTTCCACCAACTCATCTCATCTCATCCACCTACTCATCTCTTCCACCAACTCATCTCATCTCTTCTACCTACTCATCTCTTCCACCAACTCATCTCATCTCATCCACCTACTCATCTCTTCCACCAACTCATCTCATCGCATCCACCTACTCATCTCATCCACCTACTCATCTCATCTCATCCACCTACTCATCTCTTCCACCTACTCATCTCATCTCTTCCACCTACTCATCTCATCCACCTACTCATCTCATCCACCTACTCATCTCTTCCACCTACTCATCTCTTCCACCTACTCATCTCATCTCATCCACCTACTCATCTCATCCACCTACTCATCTCATCCACCTACTCATCTCATCCACCTACTCATCTTATCCACCTACTCATCTCATCCACCTACTCATCTCATCCACCTACTCATCTCTTCCACCTACTCATCTCATCCACCTACTCATCTCATCTCATCCACCTACTCATCTCTTCCACCAACTCATCTCATCTCATCCACCTACTCATCTCTTCCACCAACTCATCTCATCTCATCCACCTACTCATCTCATCTCTTCCACCTACTCATCTCCTCCACCTACTCATCTCATCTCATCCACCTACTCATCTCATCCACCTACTCATCTCTTCCACCTACTCATCTCATCCACCTACTCATCTCATCCACCAACTCATCTCATCTCTTCCACCTACTCATCTCATCCACCTACTCATCTCATCCACCTACTCATCTCATCCACCTACTCATCTCATCCACCAACTCATCTCATCTCTTCCACCTACTCATCTCATCCACCTACTCATCTCATCCACCTACTCATCTCTTCCCAGCTCGTACTTGGCGTCTTTCGTCTGTTGACCAGCTCTCTCTCACTCTCTCTCTCTCTCTCTCTCTCTCACTCTCTATAAGAGTGCCCTAATTATCATAGGTATATGGGGAGGAAGACAAGCGTCAGGGTCAGGCAAAATAAACTCATCAGACATGTTAGTCAGGGTCACGCAAAATATACTGATCAGACATGTTAGTCAGGGTCAGGCACAACATACTGGTCAGACATGTTAGTCAGGCTCAGACAAAATATACTGATCAGACATGTTAGTCAGGCTCAGACAAAATATACTGGCCAAGACCCTTTCCTCGGCTTCCTAGTGGCCCTCTCTGAAAACAGGCTGTTGTCATGGCAGCCTGGCTAACGACATGATCCCCGTAGTAGGAAGCGACAGGCAGATGAAGCCAAGCATAGCACAGCCGCCTGGAGGACATTGGTCCACCTTCATCAGCACGTTCGGAATGTGAGGAAAGCTACGTCAACCCGCCACTGAACGTCTTTTTCAGGGCGCAAAGAGAGTAACCTACTCATTGTGGGCACTCACAAATAACAACAATATGATGATGATAGATGTGAAAAGAAAGTGAAGAAGGGAATATAAAGGGTCTAAATATATTGAACAACATGAGAAATACACTAACATCATGACAATTAATTAATAAACTAGCAAATACGGATTCATCAGGTTTACAAATACGACAGCCCGTCACTTAACGTGTCCTTTTTTGGGCGCACAAAAGATTAATCTTTCTCATTGTGGCCAGCCATCCATCCATTAATCCATCCATCCATCCACCACCACAACAACAACAACATAAAGGTGCGTAAACAAATGGAGAACCAAATAGAGGATATTTGAAGGATGGATAAACAGAAGAAGAGATGCATTGATGGACAGATTAGCAAACAAAAACATAAGTCATGACAAGATTAGAAAGCAAATACTGAAATAAAGTAGATATTAAGCAGAGAAAATATTTTGGACATAAAAAGAGGGACGCGTTAGTTCAGTTCATAGCCAACAATTCGCTAGGTTCTGTGGTCACAGCGGGCCTCAGTTCATAGCCAACAATTCGCTAGGTTCTGTGGTCACAGCGGGCCTCAGTTCATAGCCAGCAATTCGCTAGATTCTGTGATAACAGCGGGCCTCAGTTCATAGCCAGCAATTCGCTAGGTTCTGTGATAACAGTGGGCCTCAGTTCGTAGCCAACAATTCGCTAGGTTCTGTGGTCACAGCGGGCCTCAGTTCATAGCCAGCAATTCGCTCGGTTCTGTGGTCACAGCGGGCCTCAGTTCATAGCCAGCAATTCGCTAGGTTCTGTGGACACAGTACGCCTCAGTTCATAGCCAGCAATTCGCTAGGTTCTGTGATAACAGTGGGCCTCAGTTCGTAGCCAACAATTCGCTAGGTTCTGTGATAACAGCGGGCCTCAGTTCATAGCCAGCAATTCGCTCGGTTCTGTGGTCACAGCGGGCCTCAGTTCATAGCCAGCAATTCGCTAGGTTCTGTGGACACAGTACGCCTCAGTTCATAGCCAGCAATTCGCTAGATTCTGTGGTAACAGCGGGCCTCAGTTCATAGCCAGCAATTCGCTAGGTTCTGTGATAACAGTGGGCCTCAGTTCATAGCCAGCAATTCGCTAGGTTCTGTGGTCACATCGGGCCTCAGTTCATAGCCAGCAATTCGCTCGGTTCTGTGGTCACATCGGGCCTCAGTTCATAGCCAGCAATTCGCTAGGTTCTGTGGTCACAGCGGGCCTCAGTTCATAGCCAGAAATTCGCTAGGTTCTGTGGTAACAGTGGGCCTCGGTTCGAATCGATTCCAGAGACTAAAACAAAGTCGGGATTTTAATCAGGGGCCGGGGGCCGCTTCTCCAGTCAACCCAGCTGTAAATGGGTACCCGACGCATGAGTTAGGGAAAATAAAATAGCAAGGAAGTGCCCTCGCTACCCCACCTCTCCCAGGCTGCGGTTTAGTACAATGGCGTCCTCAAAAACTCAATTTCCAACCAGCGGTAATTCTGTTGAATTCCACTTTCCTTTACCAAAAATGCTCTGTTGATAAAGAAAACTGGAGATATAGGCTGAGGGTAGGCGAGGAAGGCATGGGTTTAAGTAGGAGAGCAAGATCAAAAGATGGACTGAAACAATCGGAGTGTACATTCAAGGCAAGACAGGTCCATTGGGGCTAACCTGCGATTCTAAGACGGCACTTCATATCATCAACATGTTCTAAAACCATACAGTAGAACCTTCCCCAGCACTAGCAAGTCGTAGGAAAGAAGCTACTGGATATCACATATTAATAACCCACCTGAAAGATTTGTAGAATAAAACGATAGCTTCTGGCTACCTGGCATCATGTATTGATCTGTCTGATTTGATGATAGGATTACACTACAGTAGGACCAACTCGACATTTACTTTAAACTTTTACTGAACCATTGGTAACAAAATTCGCCAGGGGCATTGTCTGTTGCTTTTATCCGACTGAATATGCATTGCGAAGCCGACGTATTTTCAAAGAGTTTCAATCAAAGTTAGACAACAGGGCTTCCGTAGAAATCAGCTGAAAATACTGCTCTATCTTCTTCTTCTTCGTCATCGTACGCAGTCAAACATCAACCTATATTTTTTCGAAAAAAGCAGCCGTCATCCTGAAGCTGTCGACACTGCCGTAGAGCTTGTCTAGCGTTGCCACTGGTGATGGCCACATCTGCTCTCTCTGATCCTCGTATGTAGAGAGTTCCACTTCCGTCCTGTCAGGCTAAAAACAAAGGCGATTTTGAAATTTGTTTAAGACATTTGGAAATGTTATTTGTTTTTTACTTGGACTTGAACCTTTACCCATTACTGAGAATGGGTGAGTTGGTTCTGCAACTGATTTTTCTGCGGTAGATCTGTTTAGTTTGTTTATGTAGTTGTTGTTGTTGTTTGCGAATGTCCGCAATGAGTAGGTTACTGTTTTGTGCGCCCTGAAAAGGACGTTAGGTTACGGATTGCAGTAACTTTCCTCACATCCCGAGCGTGCTGATGAAGGTCGACTGAGGTTCTCCAGGCGGTTTTGCTATGCTTGGCTTGACTACTACTCACTACTACAGGGATCATGTCGATCCCTCACCTCGTTAGCCAGGCTGCCATGAGAACATCCCGTTTTCAGGTAGGGCTACTAGGAAGCCGAGGTGAGGGTCTAGACCAGTATATTTTGCCTGACCCTGATTAACATGCCTTGGCTTGGCTTTGTTCGATCTCAATCTGCCGCTACCAAACCCTAAAAGGGCTTAAGTAGCAGAATGTAGTCCAGAGAACGGAATGAGTTGTGTCGTAGTTTACAGCTTGACTACGATATTTGCATCTTTCGGTCCAACACATCCGACTTCAGCAAGCGTTTTTTTAGTACCGGGTTAGTATTCCCTCTTCGATCCCTTCTCCTTAGCCAGTCTGCCCTGCTACAGCCCGTTATCCAGGATCACCGCGTGGAGTTATAGAAGGGTCTTGGCAGCTCTGTTTCGCTGGCCCTGACGCTAGCAGTCAGCTATGGGTCGCTGACCACTGCAGCTCATGCGCTGCCGACTAACATGTCTGATCAGTATATTCTGCCTGACCAGACGTTAGTCTTCCTCCCCAGTTTGTTTATGTAGATAAATAACGTTTATAATGGATACTAACAGATATGGCCTTCCTGTAAACATTTATCCTTTCTCTGTGGAACTGCAGACGACATCGACGGGTTGGCGGGTTCAGAAGAAGAACTCCAGGAATGGTTCAGAAGGCTCGATGAAACAGCTCTTGACTATGGTATGGAGATAAACGCTGGAAAGACAAAATTAATGACCATCAACGCTACGGGCTTCAACACCAAGATAAAAGCTAACGGTCGGGAACTGGAAGTGGTTGACCGTTTTAAATATCTCGGTTCGATTATCAATGATAAAGGATTAAAATGTGAGGTGTTGGCCAGAATAGTACAGACAATAGCGGCGCTTGCACAGCTTAACAAAATCTGGCAAGATAAACGGTTAGCACTACGCACGAAAATCAGATTAATGCGTATACTGGTCCTGTCAATATTCCTCTATGCGTGTGAGACATGGACAGTTACAGCTGACCTTCAACGAAGGATACAGGCCTTGGAGATGAGATGTTTCCGAAAACTTTTAAACGTCACGTACAAAGATCGAGTTACAAACGAGGAAATACGAAATAGAATTACAACGGCAATAGGGCCTTTCGAAGATTTCTTGGCAACTGTTAAAAGAAGGAAACTCACTTGGTTCGGTCACATATCGAGATCAAGTGGTCTTGCAAACACAATCCTCCACGGGAAGGTGCATGGCAGACGACGAAGAGGCCGACCCCAAAAGAGATGGGAGGACAACATAAAAGAATGGACCAGTCTCCGACCAGAAGAGTCACATGCAGCGGCATCTGACAGATAGGGGTGGCGTGGAGTTGTGAGGATGTCTTCATGTGTGCCTCAACGACCTCACCGGTTACGGGATGACCTGACCTGACCTGACCTGACCTGACCTGACCTGTGGAACTGTAAAGATTCTCTTACAAACACGGAACACAGTAAACGGTTAAGTCTATGTTGTTCAACACTATCACCTGCATCTTCTTGTATCTCAGAAACTAATAAATACACAACAAAAACAAAAACAGGAAACAAGTTGTTTATTAATTTGTCTCTACACACAACAAAATGACATATATAAAGACAAATAAAAACAGAACAGACTCTCACAGTCAACAGCTACATGGACAGCGCCAGATTTTTTGTTCTGGAGAAAAGTTGAAGTCGACATTTGTCGAAGAGTCGAAAACAAATGTCTTTTTTAAATCACAAATGTAGGTGTTCATTTTAGTCTATGCGACCCCTGCGGTAGGTTAAACTGTTACAGACATCCTGAGAGGTCTGCATTGGGTCTTTGTGTACGACAAGGACAAGAATAGCACCACTGCCCCACAGAGAGCATGTCGTAAGAGGCGATTCACTGTGTGACATGGCATAACACCGGCAATAGTTAGCTGGTTTGTTAAGATTAGTATAGATGGCGCATAACAGGCTGCGGGTCTACTTTGCTCTAGTGTTTGAGTCTATTAAGATAAACTCGCACATCGGTTAACCACCCTCCGTAAGCGCTTGTACCAACACAGTGGAGTATTAATCTGCTCGAGCCTAGCATGCTATGCAGGGAATCCTTCTCCCGGCTACATCCAGCTCATACTAGAGCTGGGACCTGTACAGGGGTATCTGCTCATGTAGAAGTACAGGTCGTATAAGACATCCGCTTATTCCCTCACACACACACACCACCAACACACCAACACTATCCCCACACCCACAGAGACAAACACACACACAACCCACACACACAGACACCCACACACAAACCACACACCCACACCACCCACACACAGATACACAAATACCACCCACACACCCACACAGACACACACACAGATACACACAGACACACACACACACCACCCACACACATAGACACCCACACACATGGACACCCACACACATGGACACCCACACACACACAGACACCCACACACCCACGCAACCACAGACACACACACAGAAACAAACACACCCACACACCCACATCCACACACACACACATACACATACACCCACATACACATATACCCACAACCACACACACAGACACCAACACACACACCCACCCACACAAATACCCCCACACGCACACACAGACACCCACACACACAGACACCCACACACACACCCACACAAATACCCACACATGCACACACATACACCCACACACACAGACACCAACACACACCACCCACACATACAAACACCAACACACACACCACCCACACACACCACCCACACACACATATCCACAGAGACACCCACACAACCAAAAACAACATTCACGCCCATTTCACTGACCTTTCAGGTCAGCAACTTGAAACTATAGCTGAGACCTTCTATTGCAAGGTCCTGGATCCTCGACCTTGCTCTTCTATGACCTTCGACACAGCCAAAAAATGACGAAACTGAAAAATATAAATATACAAGAATAAGTCAGTAAATAGGTCAAACACTGATATGGGATAGCTGAAAAAATATTGTTAGTAGTTGCTCAAGGTGACATTACGTGGCAGCAGCATCCAGCTTTGTGATTACTCTAGGTAGCAGACGGTAAGTGTCGTATGCACGTGCGCAGCTCAGATACAAAAGACCGTCATGCTGACAGTGTACAGTCAAGGAACATTTTTCTGTTGTGCGTATTTTTTTGACAAAAGGACTTAGTTCAACATTTATTTATAATGAGAAGTGATTTTTGCGTAAAGCGGTGCATAACTGGATCGATAAATGATCTAGAAACATTGCTTACGCAGCTTGACCTGGTCGTCCTGTTCAGATTGCAACAAAAAGAACTGTTTAACGGGTGGCTGAGATGATTCGAGATAACGGACGAGTAGCGAGAGACAGTGTACAAATTGCAATAGGGTGTTCACATTGTTTAGCCTACATCATAATACATGATTCTACATGGCGGGAATGGCAAAGAGGTTGATAATGAAATATAAACGTGGCTGAGACAGCAGACCAGATGCTTCTATGCTGCCGGATTTAGTGCATTGATAAAATTATGGGATAAGTGTACCATTGTTGGTAGAAAATATGTTGGGAAATAATGTCTGCGCAGTGATAAATTTGTATCAAGATCGTATCTCATGTAGTTGTTTGAAAGACCATTTGTGACGAACTTACTGACTTGCCTGAAAGTGTAGATAAACAGCGACTAATTAAGGCTGTGTATGGAGCTGGTAACCTCGTCACATGACACTAAGTGCCGCTTAAACTAATACAAAAGCAGACAAACGTTTTGATGTGAACTTACTGCAAGCCTTATGCTCCTACTATAGCAATATGAAATATAAGATGATATATTATGAATATGTACATAGAAGAAAATGGTAAATGCAGAGGAATATGAGAAATATCCTTACCACAGCACATAGAGAAATATCCTGACCAAAACACATAGAGAAATATCCTGACCAAAACACATAGAGAAATAACCGTGAGTAGAATCAAAGTTACAGAGGAATAAAATACGTAAGGGAATAAAATAGGTAAAGGAATAAAATACGTAAAGGAGTGAAATACGTAAATAATAAAATAGGGGAATAAAATACGTAAAGGAATCAAATACGTAAAGGAGTGAAATACGTAAAGGAGTGAAATACGTAAATAATAAAATAGGGGAATAAAATACGTAAAGGAATCAAATACGTAAAGGAGTGAAATACGTAAATAATAAAATAGTTAGGGGAATAAAATACGTCAAAGAGTGAAATACGTAAATAATAAAATACGTACAGGAGTAAACTACGTAAATAATATAATACGCAAAGTAATGAAATACGTACAGGAATAAACTACATAAATAATAAAATACATAAATAATAAAATGCGTAAATAATAAAATACGTAAGTAATAAATACATAAATTATAAAATACGTCAATAATAAAATAAATAACGGAATAAAATACGTAAAGGAATAAATGATGTAAACTAATAAAAGATATAGAGAAATAACAAATGTAAATGAATAAAAACATAGACGAATTAAAGAGGTAGGTGAATAACAGATAAACAGGAATAAAAGATATAAAGAAATAAGTACAAAGGGAATGAAAGATATACAAGAATAAAAGATATAGAGAAATAAAAGATGTAAAAAAAATAAAAAATACAAAGGAATCAAAAGTATAAAGGAATACAATATATAAATGAATAACAGATGTAGAGGAATAACAGATATAGAGGAATAACAGATATAGAGGAATAACAGATATGGAGGAATAACATATATGGAGGAATAACAGATATAAATGAATAACATATATAGAGGAATAACAGATATAGAGGAATAACATATATGGAGGAATAACAGATATAAATGAATAACATATATAGAGGAATAACAGATATAGAGGAATAACATATATGGAGGAATAACATATATAAATGAATAACATATATAGAGGAATAACAGATATAGAGGAATAACATATATGGAGGAATAACAGATATAAATGAATAACATATATAGAGGAATAACAGATATAGAGGAATAAAAGATATAGAGGAATAACAGATATAGAGGAATACTAAAAACAGGAAGAAGAAACATAACGGAAAACGATATATTTTGGAATAATATTGACAGAGGAAAAGAAGTTATAAGGGAATGAAAGACATGGAGGAATAAAAGACACAGAGAAATAGAAGACACAGAGAAATAGAAGACACACAAAAAAAAGAAATAGAAGACACGAGCAAAATATGCAGACAGATATAAGAGCGAAAGGAATACGAAAAAAAAAAAACCAATTAGATATAGACAGGCAAATGTAAAATGGACAGAGGCAGAGGAAATACGGAGGAATAAGCGGCACAATGTAACTAGGCTTACCTCTCCGTAAAACCAGAATTTCTGTCAATACTCATTTCTCGGAGAGAATTAAGCAACTTATCCATGAGAAACGGATAGACAGAGAGGAAACGGTAACATTTACAAGAAGAAGCGAAGAATGAAAGATAATCAGAAGAGAAGAAGAGAAGATGTAGAGAGAGAAAGAATAGAAGATAATGAGATGGAAATAATGGAAGATAATGAGATGGGAATAATGGAAGATAATGAGATAGGAAGAATGGAAGATAATGAGATGGGAAGAATGGAAGATAATGAGATAGGAAGAATGGAAGATAATGAGATGGGAAGAATGGAAGATAATGAGAAGGGAAGAATTGAAGATAATGAGATGGGAAGAATGGAGGATAATGAGAAGGGAAGAATGGAAGATAATGAGAAGGGAAGAATGGAGGATAATGAGATGGGAAAAATGGAGGATAATGAGAAGGGAAGAATGGAAGATAATGAGAAGGGAAGAATGGAAGATAATGAGATGGGAAGAATGGAAGATAATGAGATGGGAAGAATGGAAGATAATGAAACTGGAAGAATGGAAGGAGGGGTAGTTGATGATGAAGTAGAAGACCAATTTAAATAAGTTGGAGGAAGGAATAAGGAAAAGGGAATAAGAGAAGGAAGAGGTAGAATAAGAAGAGCATAAATAGAAGATGAGGTTTCAGGAGGATAAGGAAGGAGGTGGAAATGGAGACGAAGAGACGGAATATAAAGGAGATGTGCAGAAAAGGAAGGAGAGGCAGAGATAGATCAGAAGAAGAGGATGTCAGGAAGAGGAAGAAGTTAAGAAGGAGGAGGGTTAAGGGGGGGGGGGGAGAGGAGGATGTTGGTAGAGGAGGAGTAGAGTAGAAACAGAGGAAAGGATTATAATATTTTAAGAAGAAAGAAGAAGTGAATATATAAAAGGATGAAGATGAAGAGTTAGGGGAAGAGTCTGGAAAACGAGAGAAGAAGGAGAAGAAGAAGCGATGGAAAGGTAGTAAAGAAAGATGATAGGCTGGTCAAACAAGTTCGAGACGAATTAGAAGATTGCGCGTAAGAAGGAGAGTAGGGGAGGAACAGAGGAAAGTAAAAAAGATGAAGATGAGCAGGCTGATGAGACAGAAGAAGAAAATAAATGAGAAGCGGAACAAGAGAGAGTCTGGCTTCATTGCACAATCAAATAGGTTCTCTTGGTAATATCAGTGGTTGCATGTTTGAACAACCTGCAGCAGAAATACCAGAGTACCAGGAGAAGGGTCTGGCTTTATCGCACAATCAAACAGGTTCTCTTGGCAATACCAGTGGCTGCATGTCTGAACAACCTGCAGCAGAAATACCAGAAAAGCAGACGCGGATGCTCAATGCACAACAGGTCTGACCTAATCTTTGACGTGCTGCAGTTAAGCGCGGACAACATCATCTAGTGGAGGTCTGTAGAGCGTTTCGCGTAGTCCAGAGGTGAACAAAATGACGTAAAACTGGTCTCACGGAGACAGCATCGTCTGTGATAAATAATAGACAATTGATTGTACCTATAGATTACTGATAGACATTTCAGCAAACAGATAATGAGATAGTAGAGATTTTACTGTACGGGCATTGTGCCAATAGACGGTTGACTGTATAGGCATTATAAAGACGATTGGCCAAACGGGCATTACAGCGAATTATAATTGACCAACGGGCATTGAACAAAGAGACATTTGACTGAACGACCATTGAACCAAGAGACATTTGACCAAACGACCATTGAGCCAAGAGACATTTGACCAAACGATCATTGAGCCAAGAGATATTTGACCAAACGACCATTGAGCCAAGAGACATTTGACCAAAGGACCATTGAGCCAAGAGACATTTGACCAAACGACCATTGAGCAAAGAGACATTTGACCAAAGGACCATTGAGCCAAGAGACATTTGACCAAAGGACCATTGAGCCAAGAGACATTTGACCAAACGACCATTGAGCCAAGAGACATTTGACCAAACGACCATTCACCCAAGAGACATTTGACCAAACGACCATTCACCCAAGAGACATTTGACCAAACAGACATCGAGTCAAGAGAAATTTAACCGGACGGACAACGGACCGAACGGAAGGTGAGCCAATATACATTCAACTGGACGGAAATTGAACCAACAGACAACTGACTGAATGAAAAATTTACCGAAGCGACAATGGACCATGTTATAGTTAGCATCACGCCGGCCGCCTTTACTTCCCGGACTGGACCAGTACCCATTTACGGCTGGATCCACCTGGGAGCCATTGCAGTCTGAAAAACCATTTCCACCTCAACTGGGGAATGAAACCAGGACCACTCAGATGCGAAGCCAGCTCGCTAGCCACTGCGCTACGCGGCTCCCCCTTCTAAACAGAATAAAGACGTTGCGTTCAGAAGGACAGACAAGAAGGAACGAAATACACACCCCAACTCAAAAACAAGCTGAGGTCTAGTTCAATGCTGTCTAACACTTCCTCCCCGTCAGCAGTTTCCATTACGTGACTACTTTTACCCTTTCACTACTATAAAATAATCAACTATTATTATCCATAGTTTAGTCCGTCAAGACATCTTTTCCATAGAAGCGCTCAAAAGCCAGCAAAGTACAAATTAAAAATAAGGACCGTATTTCCAATGAATCAAATGGCCACACAACTCTTAAAAATTGTTTCGTTTCCAAAACTTGGATTACAAAGATACGAAAGCATTTTGTTCAAATAAAATGATTTTAATGTTGGCATGGCATCGATACTGTCTCCAGAATTGCGACAAAGTACTTGATCGATAATACCAAGCTACCTTAAATACTGCTTTTACCAGGATCGATACAAGTATTGTAATGGCTCTACTTAATTATGTCATTCAGTGTTTCATTTAATCAATCACAGCTAATGGAAATATCTTCTTCTCCTTTTTCACTCCAGCCGAAGCATAGGAGCACTAGAAACGTTGGCCTCCATTAGTATTTTTTTTTTAAACTATGGATGTGCGTGGTCCAGATACCGAGTTGGAACATAAAAATGAACAATGGAGAGATTTCAAGCAACGGGTTGCAAATAAAGAATTCTTGTTTTGTTTTACGATTGCAAGACAAGTCTTTATCTGCACTAGGGTAACAGACATGCGAACAACAGAGAAGAAAGTGAAGTCATAAGCAGCTGAGGATTCGAACAGCTGACCTCCAGATTACGAAAGCACTTTACTACAAGTGGGAAATGAGTGACGATAGTAGAATAGCGGAGTGCCTTGAAAAGTGTCAGGACTGGGCTAGCATTTCGGTATTCAACACTTGCGACTTTGGAATCCAGGCCGAGTTCGATGCAGCCAAATATGTAAGCTCGACCTATATTCCATAGTGGCAAGTGTTGAATGGCGAAGTACTCCCACAGATGTGACACATTAAAAGGTGTACTCTGGACTAGTTTCACACGTCTAGTCTTACTGCTCTAGTCTCACTGGTCTAGTTTTGATGTCTAGTCTCACTGATCTAGTCCCGCTGCTCTAATCTCACTGGTCTAGTCTCACTGATCTAGTCCCGCTGCTCTAATCTCACTGGTCTAGTCTCACTGATCTAGTCCCGCTGCTCTAATCTCACTGGTCAAGTCTCACTGGTCTAGTCTCGCTGCTCTAGTCTCACTGGTCTAGTCTCACTGGTCTACTCTCACTGGTCTAGTCTCACTGGTCTAGTCTCACTGCTCTAGTCTCACTGGTCTAGTCTAACTGGTCTACTCTCACTGGTCTAGTCTCACTGGTCTAGTCTCACTGCTCTAGTCTCACTGCTCTAGTCTCACTGGTCTAGTCTAACTGCTCTAATCTCACTGGTCTAGTCTCGCTGCTAAAGTCTCACTGGTCTAGTCTCGCTGCTCTAATCTCACTGGTCTAGTTTTGATGTCTAGTCTCACTGATCTAGTCCCGCTGGTCAAATCTCACTGGTCTAGTCTCGCTGCTCTAGTCTCACTGGTCTAGTCTCACTGGTCTAATCTCACTGGTCTAGTCTCACTGGTCTAGTCTCGCTGCTCTAGTCTCACTGGTCTAGTCTCGCTCCTCTAGTCTCACTGCTCTAGTCTCACTGGTCTAATCTCACTGGTCTAATCTCACAGGTCTAGTCTCGCTGCTCTAGTCTCACTGGTCTAGTTTTGATGTCTAGTATCACTGATCTAGTCCTGCTGCTCTAATCTCACTGTTCTAGTCCCGCTGCTCTAGTCTCACTGGTCTAATATCACTGGTCTAATCTTACTGGTCTAGTCTCGCTGCTCTAGTCTCACTGGTCTAATCTCACTGGTCTAATCTCACTCGTCTAGTCTCACTGGTCTAGTCTAACTGGTCTAGTCTCACTAGTCTAGTCTAACTGGTCTAGTCTAGCTGTCTAGTCTCGTTCTCTAGTCTCACTAGTCTAGTTTCGTTGTTTAGTTTCACTGTCTAGTCTCACTGGTTTAGTCTCTCTGTCTATACTCCGTCTAATCTCTCTGTGTAGTCTCTCTGTGTAGTCTCTCTGTCTAGTCTCTCTGTCTTGTCTCTCTGGCTAGTCTCTCTGTCTAGTCTCTCTGTTTAATCTCTCTGTCTAATCTCTCTGTCTAATCTCTCTGTCTAGTCTCTCTGTTCAATCTCCTTGTCTATTATCTGTCTAATCTCCCTGTCTAGTCTCTCTATCTAATCTCTCTGTCTAGTCTCTCTGTCTAGTCTATCTGTCTAATCTCTCTGTCTAATCTCTCTGTCTAATCGCTGTCTAGTCTCGCTGGCTCAATCTCTCTGTCTAATCTCTCTGTCTAATCTCTCTGTTCAATCTCCTTGTCTAATCTCTGTCTAATCTTTCTGTCTAATCTCTCTGTCTAATCTCTCTGTCTAGTCTCTCTGTCTAGTCTCTCTGTCTAATATCTCTGTTTAATCTCTCTGTCTAGTCTCTCTGTCTAATCTCTCTGTCTAATCTCTCTGTCTAGTCTCTCTGTCTAGTCTCTCTGTCTAGTCTCGCTGACTCAATCTCTCTGTCTAATTTCTCTGTCTAATCTCTCAGTTCAATCTCCTTGTCTAGTCTCTGTCTAATCTTTCTGTCTAATCTCTTTGTCTAGTCTCTCTGTCTAGTCTGTCTGTCTAGTCTCTCTGTCTATACTCCGTCTAATCTCTCTATGTAGTCTCTCTGTCTAGTCTCGCTGTCTAGTCTCTCTGTCTAGTCTCTCTGTCTAATCTCTCTGACTAGTCTCTCTGTCTAATCTCTCTGTCTAGTCTCTCTGTTCAATCTCCTTGTCTAGTATCTGTCTAATCTCTCTGTCTAATCTCCCTGTCTAGTCTCTCTGTCTAATCTCTTTGTTTAGTCTCTCTGTCTAGTCTGTCTAATGTCTCTGTCTAATCTCTCTGTCTAATCGCTGTCTAGTCTCGCTGGCTCAATCTCTCTGTCTAATCTCTCTGTTCAATCTCTCTGTTCAATCTCCTTGTCTAGTCTCTGTCTAATCTTTCTGTCTAGTCTCTCTGTCTAGTCTCTCTGCCTAGTCTCTCTGTCTAATATCTCTGTCTAATCTCTCTTTCTAGTCTCTCTGTCTAATCTCTCTGTCTAATCTATGTCTAATCTCTATGTCTAATCTATCTGTCTAATCTCTCTGTCCAGTCTCTCTATCTAGCCTCGCTTGAGTCTCGCAGGTCTACTCTCGCAGAAAAACCTGCCTCAACAAAGACGCAATAACAACAGTAAAGGATTTCTACCGAATGATCTCCGATTTGGAAAGTGGCCCAATACAGCCTGGAGAGATCCTTGTGTTCCCTAGACTCACAATCAGTGCTTCACACCTTGGAGGAACAGAACGTCTCCAGATGTTAATAACATCTACACTTTAACTGGCCAATTGTCCACCCCTTATGGAGCAGACGTGGTGCTCCAGTGGATATCTGGCCATGTCGGTGTCCCAGGAAATGTAAAAGCCGATGAGCTGGTAATAAGCAGGTTAACGCTACCACGTCCACCACCTTGAATCGCACTACATACCTGCAAGCAAGTACTGAGAAACGACTATAGACAGGAGCGACTCAATCAGTGGGCCACATCCCAGACAGACCGAATACAGTTTAGACCCTAAACAAAACCAGATCGCCAGGACTTAGTCTTCTTCTATTGTTCTACTGCTCTTGCCATACGGCGTCGCAGAGGAGGGATGTCCTACTGCAGAGAGGTTGGGTGTGTAGATTTCTTGCTATCGCCTCCAGGGAGTCTTAGGCTCTTATTAAGTGTAACTTCCTGAGAGTGTCAGAGACACCCTCGATCCATCGACGTCACGGTCTGCTTCTTGCTCGTGGACCGGACACCTCCATATGATACGCTCTTGATGCAGGCTGGTCATAATCCATTCTGACTAAATGACCAAACCACTTCATCTGTTGAGAGTCAATGTAGACACCAACTGGGTTTGTCCCCACTGTCTGCCTCAGCGTGTTGTTGTGGATTCGGTCACGGATTGTCTTTCCGGTTTCACTTTTCACACAGTACATCTCACAGCTCTGTATCGTACCCTTATGTTGCTGGTAATGACCAAGATATTAGCAATAAGAAACCAGAGTATGATCTTAAACTAAGTACGCGGTATTTCCCTCTTAACAAATATCTAAACAGAGTAGACCCACAGCCAGAACCCAACTGCAGATTCTAAAACATGCAGATTCTAAAACATGCAGATTCTAAAACATCCAGATTCTAAAACATGCAGATTCTAAAACATCCTGATTCTAAAACATCCTGATTCTAAAACATGCAGATTCTAAAACATGCAGATTCTAAAACCACCACCAGGAACCAGTCGACCATATCCCGACTCGGTATCTAGGGCTAACCGAGCAGCGAAACCATTGGCGTCCACAGTCAAATTGTACATTGCAGTCAGAGTAGCAGATCTTACAATCTGACTTAAGTCACATGTCGGAAATCAACCCTGTCTTCTTACTTAGCTTTATATTATTTGTCAACAAATGCTGTATCTTTCAATTTAAAAACCATAATTTTAGTTTTAATGACTAAAAAAAACACCCATCATAAAATGTCTTGTAAAGTAAAGTAAAGTGACAGATAGCATTACTGCCGTCAGGGTGTGAGATGTTTGCGATCTCACATTTCAAAGGCGGGAGCCATCTCCTCTCCCTCTAGCCATCGCCGCTTTTACTTCCCGGACTGAACTAGTACCCATTTAAGGCTGGGTCGACCCGGGAGCCATTGCGGTCTGAAAAACATTACCGCCTCATGAACCCAGAACCACTTAGATGCGAAGCCAGCGCGCTAACCACTGCGCTACGCGGCTCCACAAATACTTGTAAATTACGTTGCACTATATAGGGTCAACCGTACACATCACTTTACACATCACTTTACACATCACTTTACACATCACTTTACACATCACTTTACACATCACTTTACACATCACTTTACACATCACTTTACACATCACTTTACACATCACTTTACACATCACCACAATAACTGAGCAGGACATGTCTGGTAGAGATTGAACTACCAAGAGCTACCAACTCACATCTAAAGGGGTTATTATATCATTCATCATCCATCATCCATCATTCATCATCCATCCTCCATCATCCTTATCCTCATCATCATCATCGTATTATTATTCACAAACATCGTCGTACATTTATATTAATTGCGCACTTGTAGGTCGTCCCGGAGTGCAGTGAAGTCGGTTTCGATAAACTTAGCACAGTATTCACATGATGATAGTTAATCAAGATGGGGATAACAAAGCACAGTATGTGGATGTAAAGTTTATATATGTGGATTGTGGATATCTCGCTAATAGCAGTCTGATACTACCACAGAGATTAGTGTGTCGCTCGCGTCAAAGTCAGGGGAAACATAATGTCATAGACTCCACTTCACGTCAGAGTCAGGGGAAACATAATGTCATATACCCCACCTTGCGTCAGAGTCAGTGGAAACATAATACCTGTTGAACCAAGACCTCACCTCACATCTGGGTCAGGTGTAACATGCTGAACTAAGACCCAACCTCACGGCAGGATCAGGTGCAACATACCGACTAATACCCTACCTCAGGTTCACACCTTGCTCCATGGGAATAGACTGTTACAGCAGCCTGGCCAACGAGGTGTATATCGACATAGTGATCCTTGTCGTAGTGAATGTACTGAGAAGCATTGCAATCACAAACGGCAACAGAAACAATATCCACCTTTCCTGATAAGTCCCGTCAGACAGACAGAGAGGCGGGCAGACAGGCAGGCAGACAGGCAGGCAGACAGGCAGGCAGGCAGGTGGGTGGACGGGACAGATAGACTGACAGAAAGAGAAACAGGGAGATAGAGAAAAGAATGGGCTGATGGAGAGATGGAGGGAGGGAGACCAGGCAGGCAGACAGAAAGACAGCACAGAAAGACAGACAGAAAGAAAGGACAGAAAGACGGACAGACAGACAGACGGACGGACGGACAGACAGACAGACAGACAGACAGACAGACAGACAGACAGACAGACAGACAGACAGACAGACAGACAGACAGACAGACAGACAGACAGACAGACAGACAGACAGACAGACAGACAGACAGACAGACAGACAGACAGACAGACAGACAGACAGACAGACAGACAGACAGACAGACAGACAGACAGACAGACAGACAGACAGACAGACAGACAGACGGACGGACGGACGGACGGACGGACGGACGGACGGACGGACGGACGGACGGACGGACGGACGGACGGACGGACGGACGGACGGACGGACGGACGGACGGACGGACGGACGGACGGACGGACGGACGGACGGACGGACGGACGGACGGACGGACGGACGGACGGACGGACGGACGGACGGACGGACGGACGGACGGACGGACGGACGGACGGACAGACAGACAGACAGACAGACAGACAGACAGACAGACAGACAGACAGACAGACAGACAGACAGACAGACAGACAGACAGATAGATAGATAGATAGATAGATAGATAGATAGATAGATAGATAGATAGATAGATAGATAGATAGATAGATAGATAGATAGATAGATAGATATCAAATTGAATAAAAAGATGATACATACCGTGGAGCAAACACGACCAGAAAATGATTTGACAGGACGACACAATAATATCGTATTTATATACAAACTGATAGCACCATCACAAGATGTTTACAGCTCTCAAACTGTCAACGGATGTTGTTCAGGTAACTTGCTGGGTAGTGTATGCGGCAAATGGCGGTTAGAAGATAACATAGGTCGACCATTATCTTTTAAATTTACAGAGACTTGGTAGCTATGGAGTAATTATGTGGTTCTTAACTGCACACGTCACTTGCACAACACTTCATAGCTCATTGTTTAAGACCTTGCGAAACACTCGTTGTACCTCGCAAAACGTGTCTTCTTCTTCTTCTTCTTCTTCTTCTTCGTTCATTTTCATATCAAGGTCCCAGTTTCTCTTACATCCTCATATCAAGGTCCCAGTTTCTCTTACATCCTCATATCAAGGTCCCAGTTTCTCTTACATCCTCAGATCAAGGTCCCAGTTTCTCTTACATCCTCAGATCAAGGTCCCGGTTTCTCTTACATCCTCAGATCAAGGTCCCGGTTTTTCTTACATCCTCAGAGAAAGGTCCCGGTTTCTGTTACATCCTCAGATCAAGGTCTCAGTTTCTCTTACATCATCAGATCAAGGTCCCGGTTTCTCTTTCATCCTCAGATCAAGGTCCCGGTTTCTCTTACATCCTCAGATCAAGGTCCCGGGTTCTGTTACATCCTCAGATAAGGGTTCCGTTTTCTCTTACAAAGGACACCGTTGTTTGTAAGGCTCTTCTATCTCCATACAGCTTCTGTCTCATATCAGTCTCACGAGGCCAGTATTGTTCTCTCTTTTCCTGCGTGAGCGTGCAGCTTTGCAGGATGTGTTCCACGGTCATAACATGCTCCCCACGTGGACACCTGTCATCTGTCCCAATCCTCATTTTGTTGTAAAGATGACCCTTAAGTCTGTTATGTCCAGTTCTCAGTCTGAAGATGATGACTTGCTCTTCTCTAGTTACGTTAAAGTAGCCGTCTTCTTTTCGGAAGTTGGGGTATTGATCAGCCCATTTTACCCTGAAGTTGGCTTTAATTATGGTCTTGGCCTCATTATATGAGATGCTCAGGTCTGTTTATGGGGATGCTCCTCCACTCTTTGCTAGTTTGTCTGCAGCTTCATTTCCTTTAATATTGCAGTGGGATGTGATCCACTGTATGACCAACCTTGGGTGTTCTCCTGAGAGCCGTGTCAGGGAGAACATACATTGCTCGAGCTCTTCATCTGTGTTGTTTTAGCGCTGCTAATACTGACGCGGCATCAGTCTGGAATACTATGTTTTCTTTGTGGATATCTTTATCTTGGATTACAAGCTCAGCTGCGACCTTCAGTGCATCTGCTTCTGCGCGGAAGTTATTGGAGTATATTCCCGTTGTTAATGCTTGAGTTT
The DNA here is from genome assembly GCA_036924085.1 of Ariolimax columbianus. Taxonomy (NCBI): domain Eukaryota; kingdom Metazoa; phylum Mollusca; class Gastropoda; order Stylommatophora; family Arionidae; genus Ariolimax; species Ariolimax columbianus. The sequence continues at coordinate 73,172,684 of JAVGWX010000013.1, forward strand.
TTTCTTCTCCATTCCTTAGTATGTAATATACCCCTCCACCTCAAAATGTTTGATAGTTCGCCTTAAAAGACCTTACAAAACATTTATTGTACCACAACAATCAGTTGATAGTTCGCCTTGAAAGACCTTATTAACCATTTGTTTTTCAATGAAAAAAATTTGAATATTCGTCTTTAAAGACCTTACAACCATTTGTTTTCCCTAAGAACGTTACTCACAGTTGGCCTCTACAAGTCTCGTAAAACACTCATTATCGCCTGTAAACTAATTGAAAGTTGGCCTCTACAAGTTGTAAAACTCTCATTATTGCCTGTAAACTAATTGAAAGTTGGCCTCTACAAGTTGTAAAACTCTCATTATTGCCTGTAAACTAATTGAAAGTTGGCCTTTACAAGTCTCGTAAAACTCTCATTTTTGCCTGTAAACTAATTGAAAGTTGGCCTCTACAAGTTGTAAAACTCTCATTATTGCCTGTAAACTAATTGAAAGTTGGCCTCTACAAGTTGTAAAACTCTCATTATTGCCTGTAAACTAATTGAAAGTTGGCCTCTACAAGTTGTAAAACTCTCATTATTGCCTGTAAACTAATTGAAAGTTGGCCTCTACAAGTTGTAAAACTCTCATTATTGCCTGTAAACTAATTGAAAGTTGGCCTTTACAAGTCTCGTAAAACTCTCATTATCGCCTGTAAACTAATTGAAAGTTGGCCTCTACAGAGCTCACCGCCTGTTGCAACACGTCGTTGTCTCCAAGGAAACACCTCCAGCTCCCAGAGTACACTATTCCGTTCAACACTTCTTGCATTTCATCGTTAAATGTATCACTGTCTTTCGTAAACCAGTGTTAACTTTTACAATTTATTTAATTAAACAAGCAAAACGAAATGTAAAATATATCAAAGAAAAGCAAAGCTACAAGAAAATGGACTTTCGCCTTTATTTTTTGGTTCCATCTGGTGACTCGTGAATTTGTTAACGGCAAGTGTATAGCAGGCGGTCCTGTTCGTGATAACGTGTCAGAGACTGCATTGTAGTATGCATTAGCGTTTTATGAGGCGGGGCGGAGAGCTCCCTTTCTCGGGACTTGTCCTTCTCTAACAGTGAGTCGGGTACCCATGTATAGCTGGGTAGACTGCAGCATGCGTGTTTAAAGCTCAGAAGTCCCATTTGTACGTTTGATTACTTCAATTAATTGTGTTTATTTATAAACCAAAGAAAGTAGTAATAACCTGAGTGGTCCGGGAACAAAGAATAGGTCCACTGTTTCTTTCCTTGAATGTCCTCAGAGGTGACTAAAGAAGGTCGTGTATGGGGTTTTTAACTTCACCATGTAAAAACCATTGCTGTAAAACCACACTGCAAAGGACTGCAATTAGGATTTCATAAAAAGCTGGCTTTGGCAAATTGTAGTGATAGACCTACGCTTCAACAAATATAGTGTTGGACCTACGCTTCAACAAATGTAGTGATGGACCTACGTTTCAACAAATGTAGTGATGGACCTACGCTTCAACAAATGTAGTGATGGACCTACGCTTCAACAAATGTAGTGATGGACCTACGCTTCAACAAATGTAGTGATGGACCTAAGCTTCAACAAATGTAGTGATGGACCTACGCTTCAACAAATGTAGTGATGGAGCTATGCTTAAACAAATGTAGTGATGGACCTATGCTTCAACAAATGTAGTGATGGACCTATGCTTCTACAAATGTAGTGATGGACCTAAGCTTCAACAAATGTAGTGATGGATCTACGCTTCAACAAATGTAGTGATGGACCTATGCTTCAACAAATGTAGTGATGGACCTACGCTTCAACAAATGTAGTGATGGAGCTATGATTTAACAATTGTAGTGATGGATCTACGCTTTAACAAGTGACTGGAATCAGGCTGATTCGGTAAAATACTTGGAATGACCTAACGAGAATCCATCAACATCTGATAGATTACCAGGTCGCAGTAGCTGAGGATGTCTTCAAAATGTCTGCTCTCCAGCTTACGTGGAAGTTGGTTAAAAAATAGAAATAGAAATCCACGCAAACAGACAATGTACAAATCGGGTTAAATTACAGCTTGTAAAAAGTAGAAACCTAAAGTAGTGATGAAACTGTTCCCATTACATTGTCTCACCAAAAAACGGGCCCGGATAACACATGTTAAGAACCCCTGTAGTGTGCTCTATTTATTCCAGCACTTCGCTTAAGTAACCAGAGATAACAATTGTAGCGTTTATCATTGAAAAACCTTCTTACCGTACACTATACATACCTCCAGATGAGATAGGACCGTCTGCGCACGATAAACAAAGGGCTTATGATCATATCAACATGGTATGCAGTTGGTATCAAAATTACAAAGATATTAAAAAATAATTATTCTCTAATTATAGTTCGTAAAAAGATAATTTTGTTTCAGTGTTGGCACGTGTTGGTTAGAAGAAGGTCGAGATAGGCGACTAGTGAAAGTTGTGGATGGGGTTCGCAGCCTCACTAAGTATAGACTATTGCTATAGAAACGACACTTGAAACAGATGGATTCAGGATTCGCTGTTAGCTGGTTCAGATTATTCATTGTTGTTTAATGAGGTTGGGGACTGGGTGGTCTTGAGGTAGGACGTCAGCCTCGGGTGCTGGAGGTCGTGGATTTAAATCACGGTGGAGACCAGGATTTTTCCTGTAGACTTTCTGGTCTTTCCCTAGTAGATAGTAGAGATCAGAGGCCCGTGTGCAGTGTCGTGCACTTAAAAAATCCATCTGCAGTTGGAAATCGAAAAGAGTAAACTTAACCGCTGCACGGGAAAAATTCAAAACTATCCCAAAAATCTACTCAATCTATTTCATGATAAAAGTCAGGGCAACGGAGCTCGTGCATTGTGCTGAGAATTTCTCTCCCCTCCCCCCCCCCCCCGCCCCCCACCCACCCTCCTATCTTGTCATTTTATGTTCAGCAGTTTCCTTAGGCAGCCCAGATGAAACTGGTCAAGCTTCTTCGCATGTTGACTGTACACAGTCCTGGTTTCACAGGCGTACAGATGAGTTGGTATCACGACTGTACACAGTCCAGGTTCCACAGGTGTACAGAAGAGTTGATAGAAAGACTGTACACAGTCCAGGCTCTACAGGCGTACAGACGAGTTGGTAAGACGGTAGTACACAGTCCAGGTTTCACAGGCGTACAGACGAGTTGGTAGGACGGTTGTACACAGTCCAGGTTCCACAGGCGTACAGACGAGTTGGTAGGACGGTTGTACACAGTCCAGGTTCCACAGGCGTACAGACGAGTCTGTAGGACGGTTGTACACAGTCCAGGTTCCACAGGCGTACAGATGAGTTGGTAGGACGGTTGTACACAGTCCAGGTTTCACAGGCGTACAGATGAGTTGGTAGGATAACTACCACGTAAACCGTCAATTTTTTTATTAACCTAATTCCTCTTCGGTCCCAAACTGAGGATCTTAGTTTTCCAAATGCTCCACATACTTTTGTAATTCTCGAGTTAACGTCCTCATAAATATGGACTTCTCTGGTATACAAAGCATTCTGCCGACTTTAGTGTCTGACCATTGATAGGGATAGATGGCTCACTGTGCTCAAGCCTTGAAGCTGCTTGGTACAGCACTTCAGTCTTACTGCTGGAGATTGTGAGACCACATTTAACACAAGTCGGTGCAAACATGTCAACAGTTCATTACATCTCAGTCTCTGGATGGGTATTGTGAACGCAGTAATCAGAAAGAGAAGTTCACATTTTGACTGGATGTGTACTTTTGTTTTTGCCTGCAGTCTCCTCAGATTGAAGAACTCACCGTCTGTGTGATAGAGAACTTTGACTCCAGAATTACTGCCCTTGAATGCATCCATCAACATGACAGCTACCATCATGCTGAAAAGGGTACGGACTAGGATCTATTCATCAACATGACACCTACCATCATGCTGACAAGGGTACGGACTAGGATGCATTCTTGCTTTATTCCATCTGTAACACCAAATGGCTCATAGTATTTCCCCATGATCCTAATCTCAAGCTAACATGTCATCATGGAACTATCTAACCATTATAATAAATGCATTGGGACATCCACTTTGGCCATGATCTTCCATAGGCGGCCACGAGTTAGCGTCGACAGCTTTTGTTAGATCCACAAATGTGATAAGAAGGTGGACATTTTACTCTTGACTCTTTTCTTGTATTTGTTTAGCTGCAAAGATCATCTCAGTGGTGCTTCGTTCTTTTCTAAATCCACATTGACTCTCTGGAAGTAGTCCTTGTTATAGGTGATGCGAAAGTCTGTCTAGTAGAATTCTTGCAAATGTCTTTCCTGCAGCACAAAGCAGAGATGTCCCCTATAGTTGTCTCAGACTTGCCGATCTTTCCTGCAGCACAAAGCAGAGATGTCTCCTATAGTTGTCTCAGACTTGCCGATCTTTCCTGCAGCACAAAGCAGAGATGTCTCCTATAGTTGTCTCAGACTTGCCGATCTTTCCTGCAGCACAAAGCAGAGATGTCTCCTATAGTTGTCTCAGACTTGCCGATCTTTCCTGCAGCACAAAGCAGAGATGTCCCCTATAGTTGTATCAGACTTGCCGATCTTTCCTGCAGCACAAAGCAGAGATGTCCCCTATAGTTGTCTCAGACTTGCCGATCTTTCCTGCAGCACAAAGCAGAGATGTCCCCTATAGTTGTATCAGACTTGCCGATCTTTCCTGCAGCACAAAGCAGAGATGTCCCCTATAGTTGTCTCAGACTTGCCGATCTTTCCTGCAGCACAAAGCAGAGATGTCCCCTATAGTTGTATCAGACTTGCCGATCTTTCCTGCAGCACAAAGCAGAGATGTCCCCTATAGTTGTCTCAGACTTGCCGATCTTTCCTGCAGCACAACGCAGAGATGTCTCCTATAGTTGTCTCAGACTTGCCGATCTTTCCTGCAGCACAACGCAGAGATGTCTCATATAGTTGTCTCAGACTTGCCGATCTTTCCTGCAGCACAAAGCAGAGATGTCCCCTATAGTTGTATCAGACTTGCCGATCTTTCCTGCAGCACAAAGCAGAGATGTCCCCTATAGTTGTCACAGACTTGCTGATTTCATTTTCTCTTATAGAGATTTATAATGGAGGCATCTTTGAAGTGTTGTGGGATACTCTGCTGATTCCACATTTCCCAGAAGAAGAGTCCGGTCAGCCTCTCAGTCTGGTTCCCACAGCTTTTTACATCTCTGCAGGAACTAAGCAGGATCTCGGAGCCTTTACGCTAGTCAAGCTGTGCCGGGGTGAAAGTGGATGTGGCGGAGTGGAAGCGGATGTGGCGGGGTGAAAGCGGATGTGGCGGGGTGAAAGTGGATGTGGCGGAGTGGAAGCGGATGTGGCGGGGTGAAAGCGGATGTGGCGGGGTGAAAGCGGATGTGGCGGGGTGAAAGCGGATGTGGCGGGGTGAAAGCGGATGTGGCGGGGTGAAAGCGGATGTGGCGGGGTGAAAGCGGATGTGGCAGGGTGAAAGCGGATGTGACAGGGTGAAAGCGGATGTGCCGGGGTGAAAGGTGCAGATATCGGAGACACACCTTTAAATGCCACACAACTTATCTACGTTACAAAATAAAGCAAAGACGAAGAAGATGAAGAGGAAGAAGAAAATGAAGAAGAAGAATGAAACGAAGAAGAAGAGGAAGACGACGGAGAAGAAGACGAAGGAGAACATAAAGAATAAGAGGACGAAAAATGAACAAACACAATGTGTTGAAGCAAAAGATGAATAAGAAGACGAAGAAAATACGACGAAGAAGATTCTGACGTCAGAATTGGAGGTAATTTTCTGGCTAGTTCTTGATTATCTATTATCACTATCATCAAGTGTCTTGGATCGCCAAATATCTTAACCCACTATCTAATAGAGCTATGACCCGGTTTGGTTGACCACAAACTGAATGTGGTCTAACGTGTTTAATTAATGTGCAAATATTGCAGTCAAGCTGTAAACTACGACACACCGCATTCGTTCTCTGGACTACATTCTGCTACTTAAGCCCTTTCAGGGTTTGGTAGCGGGAGATTGAGAACGAACGAAGCCAAGTCAAGCCAATTAAGATACCATGTTTTGAACAACTGAGTCATGGTTTAATGATACAAATAAAGTACTTTTAATTGGTGCTGTTGATTTGTGTTCATAGGGTTATGTTAAACAATGGCTGGGGGTAATTACAGGGCATTTATCTTCAGCTTGCTACTCGTATCATTGTGTTGGTTAAGAGTCCGAGCAGATGGGTGCATTCTCAGAATGGATGGATTGAAATGGTGTATGGGGTTGGTGATCCTGTCGAAGGCGGATGTGAAGGACCGAAAGGTGCAAATATCGCAGTCAAGCTGTAAACTACTAGACAACGCATTCCGTTCTCCGGACTACATCCTGCAACTTGCAAAGCCCTGTTCGGGGCTTGGTAGAGGGAGATTGAGAACGAACAAAGAAGAAGATGATGAACGAGTTGGAGATGAACACTGAATGAGCTGACATCAGACAATGACTCATAGCTGGTTGCTTGCATTAGGGTTAGTGAACAAGAGCTGAGCAAGACCTCCGGCCCTGGAAACTGGCTGCATTTATATAGTCTGGCTAATAGAATAGTGGTCGCTGTGAAAAGGCAAAGGTGGGGAGCGCTATGTGGGAAAGCAAAAATAGAAAGATGAACTAATTTCAGTCTGGTAGAATGTACCGTGAGAGAGAAATATCGAAAGATGGACATGTCAGTCTGGTAGAATGTACCGTGAGAGAGAAATATCGAAAGATGGACATGTCAGTCTGGTAGAATGTACCGTGAGAGAGAAATATCGAAAGATGGACATGTCAGTCTGGTAGAATGTACCGTGAGAGAGAAATATCGAAAGATGGACATGTCAGTCTGGTAGAATGTACCGTGAGAGAGAAATATCGAAAGATGGACATGTCAGTCTGGTAGAATGTACCGTGAGAGAGAAATATCGAAAGATGGACATGTCAGTCTGGTAGAATGTACTGTGAGAGAGAAATATCGAAAGATGGACATGTCAGTCTGGTAGAATGTACTGTGAGAGAGAAATATCGAAAGATGGACATGTCAGTCTGGTAGAATGTACCGTGAGAGAGAAATATCGAAAGATGGACATGTCAGTCTGGTAGAATGTACTGCCAAGACAAGAGACAGGATATTGGAGGATCATTGCAGCTAACTTTCGCTTGGGAGGTGGCACTGGAATTGATGGATAACCAGCCTGTCTCTGTCATGGCCCTTTTCTACTGCGTATTACGCCGTACTGTCCGTGCGCAAAACTTCAGGAAATATTTTTTAATGCGTTTATTTCCAGTTAAGAAACTACCTTACTGGATTCGAATATATGCATGTTGGAACTGTGGGCCGTGTAACTATCCACTTCGCTTCGCAGGTCCTCCACACTACCCCACCCCCTTCCTCCCCCAAACAATGTATCTGTCTTGTCTCCTCCGATTGTCTCCAAATTTGTTTCCATCTGCTATCATTGCTCATTAAGACGGACTCCGGATTTGCCAATAAATCCTGCGTTTTCAGAATTTCAATATCACCGTAAAGTTTCTTCTCTAGGGGATCCGGTGTGGGAGACATCCTTCTTCTACGGTTTAGTTTACCTCCAGTTTTTTTTTAAAGAAGACCACAACGATGTATAGGGCCCGACACTCTCCCCGCCTGACAGGTCTTCACAGATAGAGCCAGGAGATTTTTAACGTGCTCGACACTGAACACGGGAGTCTGATCTCACTACCCAGAGATCAGGAGAAATTTTACCAGTAGATCCACATACAAAAATCCTGGTATCTTCCGTGATTCGAACCAGCGACCTCCTGCACCCGAGGGGGACACCTTACCTTGAGACCACTAAGCCCTCCTATTGTTAACACATGAGGTACCTGCGCAGAATCATGGGCGTTGGGTGGCAAAACAGGATCACCAACACAGATGTGTTGGAGAGAACGCACTGTCACAGTCTTTCCATGCTTAGTCTTCAAAAGCTCCGCTGGCTGGGACACACTCAGAGGATGGAAGATGGCAGAATACCAAACTATCTTCTCTATGGGGAATTACAGTTCGGGAAAAGGCCTCTGAGCCGGCCACTACTTCGGTACAAGGATGTGTGCAAGCGGGATATCTTCTTCTTCTTCGTTCTCAATCTCCCGCTACCAAACCATGAAAGGGCTTAAGTAGCAGAATGTAGTCCAGAGAATGCGCTGTGTCGTAGTTTACAGCTTGACTGCGATAGTTGTACCTTTCGGTCTAACACATCCGACTTCAGCAAGCATTTTTTGAGTACCGGATTAGCATTCCCTCTTCGATCCCTTCTCCTTAGGCAGTCTGCTCTGCTGCAGCCTGTTATCCAGGATCACCGCGCTGAGGTGACGCAGGCATCGATTTGGAATCATGGGAACAGGACGCCATGGATCGTGTTACATGGAGGGGCATGATTAAGCATGGATTACAGACAAAGGAGATACTGATTGCTGACAGGCTAAAGACTCAGAGTTTGAGAAGACACACCACACCATGCGATGACGCAAACGGTCCTGATTTATCTTGCACACACTGTGGGAGACGCTTCCCTGCCCGGATTGGTCTTACGAGTCACATTCGTTACGGTCATGGACTGTAGTTGCATACCTTTTCAAAGGACAATTACTATCATCTGACAAGACGGAAAGAGCTAATAATGATTATTATTATTATTATTAAAATAATAGAGGGCATAGGGGTATCTTATTCTTATTCTTCATCATCTACTTTTTCTTATTCTTCCTCATCATCATAATCTTCATCTTCTTATTATTCATTTTCTTCTTCTTCATAATCTTATGAAATATAAATCTATCCTGCAAACCCGCGACCTCTACACATGAAGCTGAGACCATACTTCGAGACCACCGAGTCCCCGTTGTCGACAGATCACTGATTTGATGTCTCCCTTGACCAGTTAGCACACTCTCTATGTACAATTTACCACTAGATATCGCTGCTGTGGTCGTCGGTATTCCGAGCACCATCCTAATGATTTAAGTTCGGCACTCTGCTAACTATGCCAGCAGTCCACACCAAATGAGCCGTGGTACAGTGGGTACCATCCCACTGTAACATCCAAGGCAACGAGGAGGCAGGCAGACTGGCCAAAAAGGTGGAAGGTTATCCACAACCAGATGCTAGTGTGACCTACGAAGAGTACAAAATGTTTACTAGGGCCAGATACATGGTCAAATGGGAAACAGAACATACTGGCTACACAAAAAACGATGCCTATTATCAGTTGAACAGAAGAGAGCTGGTCGTGGTCTTCAGACTTCGCACTGGCCACAACAGACTGAGGTACTATCTATTAATTTAACTGAAGATAGGTGCTACTTACGAATGTCCCTGTGGTACAGGGAAAATGACCGCTGAACATATGCTGCAAAACTGCCCGACATACGAGGACCAGAGAAAGCACATGTGGTCATCACCAGTGCCCACACTAGACAAGCTCTATGGCAGTGTCGACAGCCTCAGGATGACCACTGCTTTCTTCGAAAAAATTCAAGTCGACGACTGACAGCGTGCGAAAAAGAAGCAGAAAAAGAAGAAGAAGAAGAGGAAGAGGAAGATCATCCTGATAATCAACATTGTTCCCTGACGAGCCTCGCATTGCACTACAGCCAGGAGAACCCGGTCAACCTTCTCAAATACACATCAGGACGTAATAAAAACCACTGTAACCCTCCCCTAAAGGAACGCCAAAGGTTAAACGAACCCAGCACGAGCAGCAACCCTTCCAACAACAACAATGTCATCTTGACAGCACAGATTTCCATCTCGCTAACAGAACCATTTAACCTCCTTTAATCCCGTACACATTCCACAAACTCCCGTCTAATATTAAAATGCGCAAACAGCAAAGTGAGCCACTTAATGAAGGTAAATGGCATTCACAAAACATCTTTTGGGAGAAAAGAAACATCGACGAGAAACAACTTCCAGTCAAAGGAAAGTGCTTTGGAATGGGGGGAAAAAAAAAAAAAGATAGCCCTTTGATATCGAGAGTGTCTAAATCAGTGGTCTTCAACCTTTTTATACCTGGCGCCCACTTTTATAACTTTCGTGAGAGTTATTGATGTTGTTTCGAGTGTCCACAATGAGTAAGTTTACTCTTCTGTGCGTCCTGAAAAGGACACCCATATCTCGGTAAGGTAGGTGAAAGTACTGAGCTCAGACACCCACATCTTGGTAAGGTAGGTGAAAGTACTGAACTCAGACACCCACATCTTGGTAAGGTAGGTGAAAGTACTGAGTCCAGCCTCCCACATCTTGGTAAGGTAGGTGAAAGTACTGAGCCCAGCCACCCACATCTAGGTAAGGTAGGTGAAAGTACTGAACTCAGACACCCACATCTTTGTAAGGTAGGTGAAAGTACTGAGCCCAACCACCTACATCTTGGTAAGGTAGGTGAAAGTACAGAACTCAGACACCCACATCTTGGTAAGGTAGGTGAAAGTACTGAACCCAGCCACCCACATCTTGGTAAGGTAGGTGAAAGTACTGAGCCCAGCCTCCCACATCTTGGTAAGGTAGATGAAAGTACTGAGCCCAGCCACCCACATCTAGGTAAGGTAGGTGAAAGTACTGAACTCAGACACCCACATCTTTGTAAGGTAGGTGAAAGTACTGAGCCCACACACCCACATCTAGGTAAGGTAGGTGAAAGTACAGAACTCAGACACCCACATCTAGGTAAGGTAGGTGAAAGTACAGAACTCAGACACCCACCTCTTGGTAAGGTAGGTGAAAGTACTGAGCCCACCCACCCACATCTAGGTAAGGTAGGTGAAAGTACAGAACTCAGACACCCACATCTCGGTAAGGTAGGTGAAAGTACTGAGCCCACCCACCCACATCTAGGTAAGGTAGGTGAAAGTACAGAACTCAGACACCCACATCTTGGTAAGGTAGGTGAAAGTACTGAGCCCACCCATCCACATCTAGGTAAGGTAGGTGAAAGTACTGAACTCACCCACCCACATCTAGGTAAGGTAGGTGAAAGTACTGAAACCTTATTTTATGTTATTTTCTTTTTACTCAAAATTACCATTTCAGAATAGAGGTGCGTCCGTAACGTCAGAACGTCCTTGACGTCAGAACGTCATTGACGTCAGGACGTCATTGAATCTGTATGAAATAGAGGACAAATGAGCAATGGTCACGTTATCCCACAATGACGAAAGTGAAACATGCATGAAACTCCTAACTGGCCGAAAAGAAAACATCGCTCTCACACACACGCGCCCTCCAGTCAACGAAAGTGCTTTTTAGCTGTAGCATTTTTTTTTTAAACCCAGAAATCTTCTGTAATGAGATTGGAGAAGATAAGTTCCTAAATGCAAGTGGTGTTATTATAAAAGCTCACACGCCGGCTCTTACGATGGGGATCCAGAGATTAGAGCGCGCAAAGGATGGTGCTAGAATATCAGTTTTCAGGGCGTGTGGTGGAAGCTGCTGCGTTCGCTGGGATGCCCAGCCAGGCCGATCACAGACAGTTATTCCCAATTGGCGGAGCTAATATTGCCTTTTTAACCTTACTAAAAATCTCTCTTAGAGGTAGGGCTAATGCTTCTTCTCTTTCTTCTACTTCTTCTTTTTCTTCTTCTTCATCTCTTTCTCCGTCTTCTTCTACTTTTTCCTCCCTCTCTTCTTCTTGTTCTAATCCTCCGCCTCGTCATTCTCTTTTTTCTTTTTCTTCTTCGTTTTATTATTTGTGTTCATTGTCTTCTTGTTCGTCGTCTTATTATTATTTAGAACTGAAGGAAGATTGGTAACAACAACATCAGCAACAAAAACAATACTATCAGCAACAACAACAACTACAACAGCAACAACAACAACTACAACAGCAACAACAACATCTACAACAGCAACAACAACATCTACAACAGCAACAACAACAACTACAACAGCAACAAGAACAACTACAACAGCAACAACAACAACTACAACAGCAACAACAACAACTACAACAGCAACAACAACAACTACAACAGCAACAACAACAACTACAACAGCAACAACAACTACTACAACAGCAACAACAACAACTACAACAGCAACAACAACAACTACAACAGCAACAACAACAACTACAACAGCAGCAACAACAACTACTACAACAGCAACAACAACTACAACAGCAACAACAACAACAACTACAACAGCAACAACAACTACAACAGCAGCAACAACAACAACTACAACAGCAACAACAACTACAACAGCAACAACAACTACAACAGCAACAACAACAACTACAATAGCAGCAACAACAACAACTACAACAGCAACAAGAACTACAACAGCAACAACAACAACAACTACAACAGCAACAACAACTACAACAGCAGCAACAACAACAACTACAACAACTACAACAGCAACAACATCTACAACAGCAACTACAACAGCAACAACAACTACAACAGCAACATCAACAACTACAACAGCAACTACAACAACTACAACAGCAACAACAACTACAACAGCAGCAACAACAACTACTACAACAGCAACAACAACTATCACAGCAACAACAACAACTACAACAGCAACTACAACAACTACAACAGCAACAACAACTACAACAGCAGCAACAACAACAACTACAACAGCAACAACAACAACTACAACAGCAACAACAACTACAACGGCAGCAACAACAACAACTACAACAACAGCAGAAACAACAACTACAACAACAACAGCAGCAGCAACAACAACTACAAGAGCAACAACAACAACAACAACAATCACAACAACCACAACATTAACAATAATAACAACAGCAACAACAAAAGCAGAAACAACAACTACAATAACAACAGCAACAACAACAACAGCAACAACAACAACAACAACAGCAACAACAAAAATATGTATGGCTGGTGTCCGTGCGATATGAAACCCATATAATATTATCCAGTCGCGTATTCCTGGCTCATATTTGAAGCACGTGGAAGTCCTCTAGTCTTGATATGTCGTATTCGAGTAATGTCCATATTTCGGAGCCGTAACGTAGGACTGGAGCCACGCAAAACTGGCAGACGCAGATTTTTGTTTTAAAGGAAATCATGCCGTTACTCCATACACGTGGGAGGCCATCCATAGCAGATGCAACTAGGCCGATCCGCCTTGACATATCAAGACTGCTCCGCCCACCAAAGGAGTTAGAGCTTTGTTTTCCTTAATTGTAAATCAGGTACTAATTTCCAACTTGGTTGACTGGAACGTGCAGAGACCAGTAATTGAACCCATGTCCTTTGCCACGAGTGACAAATACACTAACAGCTATGCCGCTCACGCGTCAGAGACTCGCACCTGGCTTTTGTTCCCGTTAGTACCAACACGGGCGACAGTCAGGGGAGTATACTCTCCCCCTGTTAGTACAAACATGGGCGACAGTCAGGGGAGTATGCTCTCCCGCTGTTAGTACCAACATAGGCGACAGTCAGGGGAGTATGTTCTCCCCCTGTTAGTACCAACATGGGCGACAGTCAGGGGAGTATGTTCTCCCCCTGTTAGTACCAACATGGGCGACAGTCAGGGGAGTATGCCTTCCCCCTTTTAGTACCAACAAGGGCGACAGTCAGGGATGTATGCTCTCCCCTTGCTTGTTTAATGTATACACAGAATAGATTTTCAAAGACAAAGATGGCATGCCTGGATTGAACATAGGAGCACGAAGTATCAATAATGTCAGATATGCTGATGGTACAATGTTATCCCGAATCCAGTACATCTGCACAACGTAATGGATAAGATAACCAGCAAAATTCGGCAATGTGGGTTGGAAATCAACATGACAAATTTTTTTTCACCAAAACGAAAAAAAGTCCAAACGCTTTATCCACATAAAGTACATTTAACAGCATGAGATATACACTTTTGGTCAAAGCAGATATCTCAGATCTCAAAAATGAGAATCATAAAACGCTATACAATACATATCATCTTAACTAAATATTCCTTTATTTTATATATGTTAATTTAAATATTAACTAAAGCGGAAATTTTAAGCAGTAGCTATTGCTGGAATTCCCAACTATCAAAACCCAGTTTTATTGCCGTACACACATCACACACACATCTAGATCTCACCTAGTCGATCTACACACTCGCTTAAACCGTCAGAATATGCCTCGTTCACAATGTGTCCTGATTACAACATACGTTCAGATTATCTATTAATACAAAACGCCCACACACATTTATTTGAGCAGCTGGCCCCGACTCAATGGCGTATGCTGTTTGAGCGATTCTGTTCTATCTCCAACATTCGTACAACAGTCTATCAATCGCTCTTCTACTAAGTCGGTTAGATAAACAGACTCATTCGTACAACAGTCTATCAATCGCTGTTCTACTAAGTCGGTGAGATAACCAGACTCATTCGTACAACAGTCTATCAATCGCTCTTCTACTAAGTCGGTGAGATAAACAGACTCCTATCTACATTCACTCATTCCCTCACCATGCAAGCCTGCCTGAGCTAAACTTTGTCTAGTGTTATATACTCTCAAGCAGTATCAGAGCTGACCAATGGATCTCATGGGAATGGCTCTATTCAGTCGATATATTGGAACGAATTACTCTGAACACCTGTCACTCATCTATCGCAGCAAGCTCCGCTGCCGTCCCGTCTGTCACTCACCCCCACTACCCAAATCAGAACGCCAGTGGTCAGTTCATAAATGTACATTCTTTTCAGAACTCCGATTCCCTTTGTTGAGACGGTGAGTGACCTTGGCATAGTGACCAGACAGAGAGTGACCTTGGCACGCATTCAGGTATCTTTGTTCTCAGCAACCACATAACCCCTGCCCTAAACTCTCATGCTCAGGGTGGAACTGTTACATGCATTCAGTTTTAATGTATGGAAACATGGACCCTGACAACGAAAATGGAGAAGCGAATTGAAGTCTTTGGAATGTGGGTATTCAGAGGACTTGGACGAGTTTCTTGGAAAGATAGGAAAACCAACAATGAGGTTCTGAAACAACTCCAGATGGTTCAGATACTTCTGAAGGAGATAAAAAATAAGAACAATAAAACATTTAAGTCAGGCCAAGCACCATGACAGTCTGCTAAAGGTTATTTTTTAGGGCAGAGTAGAGGGCAAGAGAGTCAAAGGGTGACAGGGGCACATATGGACAGACAGCATCAGGATGTCGTCGTGACACAGTTTAACTGCCTGTACCACTCTAGGATTCCGTGGCGAAGTGGTTAAGCCGTCGGCCTCGTGATCAGGTGGTGTGGGTTCGACTCCGGACTCCGTCGTCTTTATCACGGGTGCGTGATGCGGAGTCCCCTGCATCTCGTAGTAGCCCCCTAGTCGTCTTGTCCTTGACTTGCCACTGCGGTATGGCAGCTCGAGACGAGAGAGTGAGATACAAAGTAGCGCAGTTAATCCTTACTAAAAAAAATAGCGCTAGAAAAATAAATTATGCCATCAGCTTCTACGATGGACGGCGGCCTTGGCCTTATACCACTGACAGAGACAGATGATGATCCATTACCGCCAACCTTCGTTGCGGAGATGGCATATGGTTTGGCTTGGATTCGTTCGTTCTCAATCTCAGACTACCAAACACTGAAAGGGCTTAAGTAGCAGAATGTAGTTCAGAGAACGGAATGCATTATGTCGTAGTTTACAGCTTGACTGCGATATTTGCACCTTTCGGTCCAACACATCTGACTTCAGCAAGCATTTTTTGAGTACCGGGTTAGCATTCCCTCTTCTATCCATTCTCCTTAACCAGTCTGCCCTGCAGCAGCCTGATATCTATCCAGGATCACCGCGAGGAGGTGTAGAAGGGTCTTGGCAGCTCTGGCTCGATGGCCCTGACACTAGCAGTCAGCTTTGAGTCGCTGACCGCTGCAGATCATGCGCTCGGAGACGGCACTTGATGATGATGATGAATACCAAGACGCCAGTAGAGCAGGCGCTAGATTATACATTCTGCACATGTCTAGGGGAGGTATCTTGTTAAAATAGACAGGACATACCAAATTCCATCCCCTGTTCTGACAGCCACTTGTGACTCGCCATTAACCAACTCCACGTGCTAATTGCTCCGTCTGACATCCATATTAGCAATTACGCACCGGCTAACCCCGAGGAAAAGTTTATAATCGCAGGCTTCCAAGCTGTGGTCTTTTATTAAAGTAATGCGATTCACAGGACTAGGATTTTGGTGGTTTTGTGGGCTCCTTAAAAATACATGCTGATGATGGTGAGCTTCTTATGGTGGGCTTATGAATGTGGGCTTATGATGGGCTGATGATGGTGGGCTTCTTATGGTGGGCTTATGAATGCGGGCTTATGATGGGCTGATGATGGTGGGCTTCTTATGGTGGGTTGATGATGGGCTGATGATGGTGAGCTTCTTATGGTGGGCTTATGAATGTGGGCTTATGATGGGCTGATGATGGTGGGCTTCTTATGGTGGGCTGATGATGGTGGGTTAATGATGGGCTGATGATGGTGGGTTAATGATGGGTTGATTGAAGACGGGGATGAAGAAAAATGAGAAGATGACGAAACATAATTTTTAAAAATGATGAAACAGGTGAAGGACGAGGAGAAGAAGGAGGAGAAGAAGAATAAGAAGAGGAGGAGGAGGAAGAAGAAAAAGGAGGAGGAGGAGAAGACGAAGTAGAAGAAGAGAAAGAAGAAGAAGAAGAGGAAGAAGAAAAAGGAGGAGGAGGAGAATAAGAAGAGGAAGAAGAAAAAGAAGAAGAAGAAGAAGAAAGAGGAGGAGGTTGAGACGAAGAAGAAGAAGAAGAGGAGGAAGAAGAAGAAGAAAAAAAGAAAAAGAAGAAGGGGGAGGAGGAGAAAAAGGAGACGAAGAAGAAGAAGAAGAAAAACAGAAAACAAGAAAAAGGAGTTATTCTTTGTAAAGACATATTTTTCCATCTTTTTTTCTTTCTGAAAATGATGTTTGCTATTTTGTTTCATAGCTTACAGCGAGGCTGCGATATCTGTGCTCTTGGCTCTACACAGCCGCTTTCAGCACATTTGAGGACCGAGTTTGTCTTCCCTCTTCGATCGGCATTCTCTCCGTTAGACTGCACGGCTGCAGCCTATTTCCAGAGCCGTCACTTGGAGACAGAATCGCTCTGGATCGCTGACCCTGGCGCAAGGACTCGGCTATGAGTCGCTGACTTCTGTCAGCTAATTCCCTGCGTCTTCGTCCCCGGGGTGATGAAGACCATTCTCTCTGTTCCGTCATGTGAACATCTTTCCATTTTGTTCTGTGCGCTAAAATGGATGAAACACCTGCACTGTGGTTTTGACTAAAGTGAGAAAGACTTGCACAATATGTCAACCTAACTCTCTCGTCCTGAGCTGCATTTGACCAATGGCAAAACATTATCAAGACGACTGAATATAGCACATGATGTCGATTTGTCTTCAGAGTTTACTCCCGAAGCCTTTCCCGTAAATGGATATACCACAGCGGGGATGTGATGTCTAAGGTTGGGAAAGTAGCAAGAATAGTATTAACTCTCTAAGTTCATAACGAATGACACAGAAATAATGTTTCAGATATTCACAAAGAATTGTCACAATCTGGTTTGCCTGTAACCACAGAAAGTAGCGAGGGTATTCTAGCCAATTTGTGATGACTTGCGCGAACCACGGATACTTCTTCTTCGTACACAGTCAGACAGTAACCATTATTTTTTCGAAAGAAGCGGCGGTCATCCTGAGGCTGTCGCCGCTGCCATAGAGCTTGTCTTGCAGTTCCACTGGTGATGGCCACATCTGCTCTCTCTGATCCTCGTATGTCGGGCAGTTCTGCAGCAGATGTTCAGCGATCATTTTACCAGTACCGCACGGACATTCGTCGGTACACCCTATCTTCAATTTGTTGAATAGGTGGTACCTCAGTCTATTGTGGCCAGTGCGAAGTCTGAAGACAACGACCTGCTCTCTTCGGTTCAACTGGTAATAGGCATCGTTTTTGGTGTAACCAGTATGTTCGGTTTCCCATTTGGTCATGTATCTGGCTTTGATAAGCCGTTTTGACTCTTCGTACGTCATACTAGTATCTGTTTGTGAACCACAGATACAAACCGTAACAGTTTCACCAATGGCATCGACAAATGAAGAACTGGTCGATCGCTGCAGGTAAACCAATGCGCACATTGAGTATGAGACGTTACATAATACGTGACGTCATAGGACGTGCCGTAAGAATGACATTATCACAGAGAAGTGAGACAGAAACCACAATACACACGTAACCGCCACAAAACCTTCGTCAGGTGTACATAAAAAACATCTAACAATTCTTGTTCGTCCTGTAAATGTCGATGCGACGATGTGTTGTAGTTTACAGCGAGGCTGTGATATCTGCGCATTTCGGCTTGATATATCTAGTTTCAGCTGACTCTTTTGCGTACCGGTTTTACCTTTCCATAGCGATCCCTACTCTCTTAGCCAAACTACACTAGTGCAGCATGTTTCCAGGGCCTTACGCTTAGGGGGTCTTGGTCAGCTCTGGTTTGCTGACCCTGATGCTAACAGCCGCTGCCTCTTATCAGCTTATTTATTGTGCCGTATCTTAGCGACAAACAATTCACAAAATAAGCAAGGACGGTTGACCTGACAGCCGATTATGTCGTGAGACGGTAGTCATTTTCACCAGAAAGTAGCCAGGAATGTGTGAAGCACGGCATGCCACTTAGGACAGAGTATGCCAAACAAGAAATAATAATATGGGATGAAAAGAACATATACACCAACATATATTGCCGACGCTCGTAGAGGCCTTCTGCCTGCAGAGAAAAGAGAATACTGGAGAAATCATAGAACACCCCATCAGGCCAGCCTCCTCAGCATAGTTGTACGATCTGTGGCAGGGACTGTCACTCGTGGATCGGCCTTTACACCCATAGCAGACAGTGTCGAAATACAGGCGACAGAGCTGGACAAAACTTCCAGGGCGCCCCGCGCATGGTCTTCAGAGAGAGACGCCTATGATGTTTTGGAGAGGTTTGCCGAAAGTTAAATTCGAGGGACGGGGACGGCGTGGCCTAGTGGTTAAGTGGCACGGCTCACAAACCGAAGGTGCTGGGTTCGATCCCCATCACAGCACCGGCCGTTACCCCAGGGAAGCAAACCCTTAGAAAATGCAGGAGGAAGCAGACCCTTACATAAAATGCATGCTGAAGTCGGATGCACTGGGCCGACAGGCGCAAAATAAAAACACAGTGCAACGCATTCCGCCTTGGGGATTAGAGAAATAAGACGAACGCAAAAAGAAAAAAAAATTCTAAGGACGAGTAGAGGGCAAAAGAGTAAGAGGGCAACAAAGGTATTGAAGGACAGACAACACAAAGATGTGGTCAGGTCAGTTTGACTGAGTGTACCAACTTGACACGGGACATAAACAACTGGAGATGCATTACCGTCAACCTCCGATGCAGAACGGCTCTTGATGTTGATGAGGACGAGAGAGGTAAAGGTGTTTGTCTCTCTAAAAAGAAGTCCAATACGATGAGGGTTCGAATCTCAAAAGTTTCAAGCGCCCATTGGCCTTAAGAGAGATGAGACCAGCGTCTAGTCTTATTGGATATTGACGAGAATCTCAGAGATCCCGTGTACCCCCTCTGTACGTTGTTGTTGTTAAATGCCCACAATGAGTTGGATTACTCTTTTGTGCGTCCTGAAATGGATGTTGTGGCGAGTTGTCGTAGCTTTCCTCGCATCCCGAGCGTGCTGATGAAGGTGCACCTGGGCCCTTCAGACGGTTGTGCTATGCATGGCTTCATCTACGTATCACTCACTACTACTAGGATCATGTCGATCCCTCACCTAATTAGCCAGGCTGCCACGAAAACAGCCCGTTTCCGGGGAGGGCTACGAGAAGGCCGAGGTGAGGGTCTTGACCAGTATGTTGTGCCTGACCCTGGCTAACATGTCTGACCAGTATGTTGTGCCTGACACTGACTAACATGTCTGACCAGTATGTTGTGCCTGACTCTGACTAACATGTCGGACCAGTATGTTGTGCCTGACTCTGACTAACATGTCTGACCAGTATGTTGTGCCTGACCCTGACTAACATGTCTGAGCAGTGTGTTGTGCCTGAATCTGACTAACATGTCTGACCAGTATGTTGTGCCTGACCCTGACTAACATGTCTGAGCAGTATGTTGTGCTTGACCCTGACTAACATGTCTGAGCAGTATGTTGTGCCTGACCCTGACTAACATGTCTGAGCAGTATGTTGTGCCTGACTCTGACTAACATGTCTGACCAGTATGTTGTGCCTGACCCTGACTAACATGTCTGAGCAGTGTGTTGTGCCTGAATCTGACTAACATGTCTGACCAGTATGTTGTGCCTGACCCTGACTAACATGTCTGAGCAGTATGTTGTCACTGACCAGACGTTAGTCTTCTTCCCTCGCTGTGTATGTAAAAGTATCCTTCACAGTTGAAAGTTGATCAGAATAGGCTATTAGCCGCTGTCCCTAGTAAAATGATCACAAGACGTCATATTCCTTCACAATACGACACCTTCATTCCGCCTGGTCTTGTGAGCCAAATGACGTAAACATAACATACAGCGTACTTTGGATAGACTTCGGCTGCCTGACAGTAAGCATAACCTGCCTGTTTTAATATCAGGACGCATAGTATGTATACATGTGTGTATGCATGTACGTGTGTATATGTGTGTGCGTGTATTTGTGTGTGTGTCTGTGTGTGTTTATGTATCTCCTGTGTAAATTAGCTGTATTTTAATTTTTGGAACTTCGTTGTTCTTAATTGATTGTTTATCTCTATATATCTATCTATCTATCTATCTATCTATCTATCTATCTATCTATCTATCTATCTATCTATCTATCTATCTATATATCTATATATCTATCTATCTATCTATCTACCTACCTACCTGCCTACGTAACTACCTATCTACTTACCTGTCTATCTACCTACCTACCTATCTACCTACCTACCTATCTACCTACCTACCTACCTATCTATCTACCTACCTATCTATCTACCTACCTATCTATCTACCTACCTACCTATATATCTACCTACCTACCTACCTACCTATCTATCTATCTACCTACCTACCTATCTATCTACCTACCTACCTATCTACCTACCTACCTATCTATCTACCTACCTACCTATCTACCTACATATCTATCTACCTACCTACCTATCTACCTACCTATCTATCTACCTATCTATCTACCTACCTACCTACCTATCTACCTACCTGTCTATCTACCTACCTATCTACCTACCTACCTACCTATCTACCTGTCTAATCTAATCTATCTATCTCACTATCTCATCATCTTACAGGCTGTGTCTTGTGTCTGCTCCTGGTTGTTATTATTCAATTTTCTTAAATCTTTAAATCGATGTTCTGCCCCCCCCCTCTCTCGTCTCTCTCTCTCTCTCACTCACTCCCCCTTCCCCCCCCCCCCCCCTCTATTCACAACGCATTCCTAAATCTTCCAGTATTGACTGTTATCACTCACTGCCTCACCTCAACACTTTCACTAACTCCCTGATTCACGTCCAGCCAGGACATTTCGTCACTCCCAGGCGGCACTCGTGGGCGAAAGTCTTGCGCAGACAACAAAGAAGCCAACATTTGAGGCCATCACGTGCGTCATTGCCTAGCAGACCTGGCCTGGTTTGACAGTGGACAGTCGAAACACGTTGCGTAAGACATGACGGAGGACAGGATAGAATTAATGGCCGCTGTGTTAGATGGACTGCCCCGTAACAGTGCGGCTCTCTCTCTCTCTCTCTCTCTCTCTCTCTCTGGCTTTGATTTGACAGGGAAGGCCTCAGACAGCTAATATAGCGAAGAGCTCTCCTCAAAAATCTCGTATGTAGAAACCCATCCCACATTAACTGCATTACGCACACAACATGTGCAAACCACTGAAAAGGACATAATTAACTGAAATTGGTAGACGCAATAAAGTATAGCGTACGGATAAATGGGCAAAGTATAAATACGACGCGTGTTCAAATGAAACTGGACCAAACTGCTACAAGTGAACGAACATACGTACGGTGTGCATGATGACGTAACTTCTGGTGTAACCAGCACATACCAACCGTTAAGTTTGCACAATTTTATTTTTCTCCGACTCATAGTTTCCTCAGCAGACCGTTGAAAACATGGTGGGTGTGATACGGAATCCTTCCAGAGTTGATCAGTGAGCGGTGATTCGGTTTCTAACAGATGAAGGATGTCGACCAGTTGCCATTCATCACAGAATGCAGGAAGAGTATGGTGACAAAAGTGTGTAGAAGACAGCATTGAAGAACTGGACAACGATGTTTAAAGAAAGACATGAGTTAACCCAACAATATGCGCCTGACCTGGTCTCGGAAGATATTTCGTTAACTCATGTCCTTCTTTAAATACCGTATCCAGTTCTTCACTGTTGTCTTCGACACACGTTTGTCACCATACACTGCCTGCATTCTGTGATGAATGTCAACTGGTCGACATCCTTCAGCTGTTAGAACATAGCTGCCAAGACCTTTGTAGACCTCCACGCTGTGATCCTGGATAACAGGCTGCAATAGAGCATACTGACTGAGGAGAAGGGATCGAAGAAGGAAGGGTAATTCGGTACCCAAAAATTCCTGCTGAAGTCGGATGTGTCGGATCGAAAAGTGCAAATATCGAACTCAAGCTGTAAGCTGCGACATAGCGCATTCCGTTCTCCGGACTACTTTCTGCAATTTGCAAAACCCTTTTCAGGGTTTGGTAGCGGGAGATTGAGAATGTTTAGGGCTTGGTAGCGGGAGATTGAGAATGTTTAGGGCTTGGTAGTGGGAGATTGAGAATGTTTAGGGCTTGGTAGCGGGAGTTTGTGAACGAACGAATAAGAAGAAAATGTGACTTCAATGCTTTCTTAGCAGAAATTGACATCGGGGATGAAGTGTTAGAGCCTTCATTGTACTAAGCGACAGTTTATGTGAGGTGGGGTGGCAAGTTTCCTTCCTCGCTGTCCTGACTCTTATGCGGCTGGGTTGACTGAAGCGTACAGGTAGCGGAAATTGAACCCCGCACCTTTGCCTTGAATAGCCATCGCTCTACCACTGAACTTTAAGATATAGTGGAAACACTTCAAATAAATAAAACATTTTGGAAATGGTTTTTGTAGCAACTGTCCCTGAGTTGAGTTACCTCTTGATGTTTTGTAGCAGGCTACAGTGGCTCTTATTACATTCTGGCGGGCAATAGAGAAGATGCAATGCAAGACTTCTCAGTACGCTCACTACTACGGTTGCCCATCGCAAGCGATAATGGCGACGACATCAAATGGTTTTGTCTTGATCATGTAACTTACACTGGTCATTAGCCTCACTCTCTCGTCCCGAGCTACCTTGGGCCAGTGGCAAGAAATAAGTCAAGACGACTGGGGGTAACTCGGGATACAGGCACTCTGGTCCCACCTCATTTTAGACCAAGGGGTCGCTAGAAATCTGTGGGGATCGAACTCACGACGTTTCCATAGTCGTGAGAAGCGAGTGCCTTACATGGGGATTACAGTGTCGATCCCCACCTCGATAGCCAAACTGCTGTGGAACAGACTGTTTCAATGCGCATGGGCGGGGATGTGAGGTGTGGTCTCGATCATTATGTTTCACCTGACTCCAACACCGAAAGTGAACTGACAGCAGCCATAGACCCACTGATGGGTCAGCGAACCAGCGCTGTCCAAGACCCTATTCCGCAATAAGCGACGGTCCTGAAAACAGGCTGAACTCGTGTAGTCTGGCTAAGAGGATATAGATCATAGTGGGAAGGCAAACCCGGTATCAAACAAAACGTAATTTGAAATCTGATGTGCCAGACCAAGGTGCGCAGATGAAAGAGAAGAGGAAGAAGAGGAAGACGAAGAAGAGGAAGAAGAAGAAGAGGAAGAAGAAGAAGAAGAGGAAGAAGAAAAAGAAGAAGAAGAGGAAGAAGAAGAAGAAGAAGAAAAGGAAGAAGAAGAGGAAGAAGAAAAAGAAGAAGAAGAAGAAGAAGAAGAAGAACAACAACAACAACAACAACAACAACAACCAGAAAAGGAAGACGAAGAATAAGAGAAAGAATAAGACGACGAAGAAGAAGAAAGATTTCGAATTGTTAACATCTTCCAAATTGTAAGATGTGGCTGAATATGGAAGCCGTGTTCTCTGCTGAAAGTCTGTAAGATATCATGACCATGCTGTGGACACAATTAATATCTTTTCCTTCTTCGTTCGTTCTACATCTCCCGCTCCCAAACCCTGAACGTTCTCCATCTCCCTCTACCAAGCCCTGAACGTTATCCATCTCCCTCTACCAAGCCCTGAACGTTCTCCATCTCCCTCTACCAAGCCCTGAACGTTCTCCATCTCCCTCTACCAAACCCTGAACGTTATCCATCTCTCTCTATCCAACCCTGAACGTTCTCCATCTCCCTCTACCAAGCCCTAAACGTTCTCCATCTCCCTCTACCAAACCCTGACGTTATCCATCTCTCTCTATCCAACCCTGAACGTTTTCCATCTCCCTCTACCAAGCCCTGAACGTTATCCATCTCCCTCTACCAAGCCCTGAACGTTCTCCATCTCCCTCTACCAAGCCCTGAACGTTCTCCATCTCCCTCTACCAAACCCTGAACGTTATCCATCTCTCTCTATCCAACCCTGAACGTTATCCATCTCCCTCTACCAAGCCCTGAACGTTCTCCATCTCCCTCTACCAAACCCTGACGTTATCCATCTCTCTCTATCCAACCCTGAACGTTTTCCATCTCCCTCTACCAAACCCTGAACGTTCTACATCTCCCTCTACCAAGCCCTGAACGTTCTCCATCTCCCTCTACCACACCCTGAACGTTATCCATCTCCCTCTACCAAGCCCTGAACGTTCTCCATCTCCCTCTACCAAACCCTGACGTTATCCATCTCTCTCTATCCAACCCTGAACGTTCTCCATCTCCCTCTACCAAACCCTGAACGTTCTAGATCTCCCTCTACCAAGCCCTGAACGTTCTCCATCTCCCTCTACCAAACCATGAACGTTATCCATCTCCCTCTACCAAACCCTGAACGTTCTCCATCTCCCTCCATCCAACCCTGAACGTTCTCCATCTCCCTCTACCAAACCCTGAACGTTATCCATCCCCCTCTACCAAGCCCTGAACGTTCTCCATCTCCCTCTACCAAACCCTGAACGTTCTAGATCTCCCTCTACCAAGCCCTGAACGTTCTCCATCTCCCTCTACCAAACCATGAACGTTATCCATCTCCCTCTACCAAACCCTGAACGTTCTCCATCTCCTTCCATCCAACCCTGAACGTTCTCCATCTCCCTCTACCAAACCCTGAACGTTCTCCATCTCCCTCTACCAAGCCCTGAACGTTCTCAATCTCCCTCTACCAAGCCCTGAACGTTCTCCATCTCCCTCTACCAAACCATGAACGTTCTCCATCTCCCTCTACCAAACCCTGAACGTTCTCCATCTCCCTCTACCAAGCCCTGAACGTTCTACATCTCCCTCTACCAAACCCTGAACGTTCTCCATCTCCCGCTCCCAAACCCTGAACGTTCTCCATCTCCCTCTACCAAGCCCTGAACGTTCTACATCTCCCTCTACCAAACCCTGAACGTTCTCCATCTCCCTCTACCAAACCCTGAACGTTCTCCATCTCCCTCTACCAAGCCCTGAAAAAGGCTTTGCAAGTAGCAGGATGATGTCCGGAGAACGGAATGCGTTGTGTCGTAGCTGGCGACGCCTAGCGGGTAAAATTAGTTAATTTGCTTGTGGATTTTCTCTAGATTTTTGGAAGTTCCAAAATTAGATTTAAAACACTGATAGAATGCCGTCTGTTGTATCCGGCTGGATTTGTCATTAAACAAAATAAGCAAGTACCTGGGTAACATAATCGTAGCAGATGGAAAAGGCGACACCGAAATTAAAAGCAGATGTAATAAAACAAGTCAAATCATTGGACAAATGCCCCCCCCCCCCCCCCCCCCCCCCATATTACAATGAACATTCGTGATAATGGATAGAAAAAGAGCGCTATATAACGTTATATTCCTACCCACATTGTGATATCAGTGTCAGAATTTGAGATTGACAAAAACAAAGATATAAGAAACATTATAGCAACAGAAATAAAAATACCTGCGCAGAATGCTTGGAGCAAAACGAATTGATAGAATCAGAAAGGAAGATATTAGGAGACAAGTAGGTACAACACCAGTGCTAGACCTCATCAGGAGACAGTAAAACAAATGGTTCGATCACGTGACACGCCAAACACAAGATGGTATCCCTGATAAAACAGTGCTATACAGATACAATGGATTCATAGCCAAGGGAAGACCACGCAAAAGATGGATAGCAGAATTACAAAACCAGTGATGCTCTCCATGTACGAAACACATACTTGGGCTTGGTCAAGAATACTTGACTGAGTGGACATAGTGGTCTGGGGTAAGACGTCGGCTCAGGTGCTGGAGATCGCGGGTTCAAATCACGGTGGAAACCTGGATTTTCTCACGTGCACTTTCCGTGAATTTTCCCGGATCTCTGGGTAGTAGAGATCGGGCACCCGTGTGCAGTGTCACGCTCGTTAAAATTCCCTCGGCAGTTGGAAATCGAAAAAATAGTCTTATTGCCGCTGCCCAAGGTAAATTTAAAATGATGTTACAAATCTAACCAATCTATTACGGGAACCAAGCCGTTGGTACAGGGCTTGTACATTGTGTAGGTACGGAGATTGTACATTGTGTAGGTACGGAGCTTGTACATTGTGTAGGTACAGAGCTTGTACATTGTGTAGGTACAGAGCTTGTACATTGTGTAGGTACAGAGCTTGTACATTGTGTAGGTACGGAGATTGTACATTGTGTAGGTACAGAGCTTGTACATTGTGTAGGTACGGAGATTGTACATTGTGTAGGTACGGAGCTTGTACATTGTGTAGGTACAGAGCTTGTACATTGTGTAGGTACAGAGCTTGTACATTGTGTAGGTACGGAGCTTGTACACTGTGTAGGTACGGAGCGTGTACATTGTGTAGGTACAGAGCTTGTACATTGTGTAGGTACGGAGCTTGTACATTGTGTAGGTACGGAGCTTGTACATTGTGTAGGTACCGAGCTTGTACATTGTGTAGGTACGGAGCTTGTACATTGTGTAGGTACAGAGCTTGTACATTGTGTAGGTACAGAGCTTGTACATTGTGTAGGTACAGAGCTTGTACATTGTGTAGGTACAGAGCTTGTAAGTTGTGTAGGTACAGAGCTTGTACATTGTGTAGGTACAGAGCTTGTACATTGTGTAGGTACAGAGCTTGTAAATTGTGTAGGTACAGAGCTTGTACATTGGGCAGAGATTCTCCCCAAATATTGAGAAGAACAGAGAACTCTGGTTCAACCGTGTGCAATGACGCTGATTCTTCGACTAAACTAAACTAAGAAACCTCTTCATAACCTGACGTGAATGATATAAGCGGAACAAACAGCGAAACAAGAAGAAGAAACAAGAAGAAGAAGAAGAAGAAGCACGTGCTTTGAGCACCCAAAAAAAGTGGCACCAAACATCTACTGACGTACGACCTTACTCCCAATACTGTGGTAGGCATGGGCTTTTTAGGCAGAGGACTACAGGTCGCTTCGCCGTTGGTGTCGCCACGTCGTGTGCTGACTATGTTTGTTTAATTTAACCCTAACAGAAAAACAATTGCTTAACCGGGGATCCGATCCGCTGCCCTCCTTGTCAGTAGGCAGGCATAGAAACCATTCGGCCATACGCTCCTCACTAAACAAACAAAAATTATATTACGTTTTTTTGTTATAGAAGAGTTGAAAAGCAGGCAGGCGGATGGGGGAACAGCTGTTTGACTTCAGGTCCAATTAATTTGGTCTTACTTAACACTAGAACAGATCTTAGCCGTGTAGATTTATTAGGGATATGATTTTAGACATGTTTTATTCAAATTAGAAAGGGTGGGAGCAGTGCATTGAAAGTCAGTCGCCATTCATTGTTTCTTATAGAATTAAACTAACAAAGCTAGCTAGTACCGGTGTACTCAAATCTGGACATAGGAAGGCTTGGAATGCATAGCGTTGGTTTCCAAGCCACGCAGATGTTAAATTACGTAACCTTGCATTGCACCTGGAAGCCTATAACGGCGTGATCAGTAGTGACGATTGAAATCGTACATGCTAGTCACTAGTTTTTCTGAAATCTCGGGGAGAAAAAAACGTAGGTACGAGATCTAGAAAAAGCCGTGGATATAGATAGCTAGGAGAGCCCAAATCAGATTCAATCATTCGGGTGAGAGCAGCGGAAAGAACAAGTCGACAGCGGGCGGCGACCAACGAGGAGAACAAGACCGTCTTGATAACGATGAGGAAGAAAGGAGATCCGGAGACATACATCCCAGAGTTTAGAGACGAGTCGAAAGACAGCAGATAGATTATGGAGCCCGAGAGAGAGAGGTTTAGACAGACACTTCAACACTAGAGTCCAGATGTTCAGCAGCATATCAATGAGATGTAAATAGTAATGAAATTGATGTTTCGCATAGCAGGTGTTAGGAACAGATATAGTAGTGCGTCACGAGGAACACGCACCAGAGAGACATCTTAGATACTATTATTCGCATCGCTGCTGAGAATCCAGCGTCTAACAAAATTATCTCATGAATCAGCGTCTTAGTAGAATTATCTTAAAAAATCCAGCGTCTAACTAGAGAGATATTTAACCAGCACAGCGATCAAGCTCTTCAACGATCACTATAAGCCACCGTCGGCGAGGAGAACAGGCCCACGGACGAATCCCCTGTATTGTAGAACAACACGAATCTTTCATTCTGTGACAATCCACATAACGGTTCGTCTATCAAGTTACGGTTTGTCTATCAAGTTGTAGTTAGCACTCAAATTTCTTTCAGTTTAGTTTAGTTTAGTTTAGTTTATAATTTCTTACAGCCAGACAGGTTTTGATTTGAATGAAGATTGGGAAGTCAATTGTGAACGTGTAGAAATAAAGTTTCATTGTTGTGTTTTATTTGCAATTAGTGTCATACATCGGACACATCCTTAGAATGAACAACAACCGTCTTCCATTGCAAGGACTCGAATGAACACTAAGAGGCGTTCCGAAAAGAGGAAGACCCAAGGAAACACTCAGAAGAACAATTATATGAGAGGGCTCAACTATGGGCCTCAGCTCCATACAAGATCTAAAAACAGTGGCGTCACACCGTTCCAACTGGAGATCATTTGTTTCTCCCTTATGCGCCGTATTAGGAGGGGAAAGAACATTGATAAGTAACACTAAACTCGTACAGGCCTAACAAAGAACCAAGAACAAGCGGCCGAATTCGTAATGGTAACTCGTCTGACGGTGTAAAAATCCATGAGAACGCAAGGGAGAAGGGGAGAGAGAGAGCGAGAGAGAGAGAAAACAAATATTGTCAAAACTCGAGTTTCATGGACTTCTCCCTTACTATTTGAGTTATTCCAAGCAGAGAGTCAATGTGACGTTTGGTATTTCCCGTCCTGGTCAATGTTCATCATTTATGTCACCTTGATTGGTTGTAAAAGTGCTCACGAGTTCGCTGTGGTTGAGAGGTTAGACACTCGCGTCTCAGAGTGGTGGAACTAAACGGTGGGCAATCGAATCATGTATATTTTCAAGCGAACCTTGGTTTTAAAGGGAGGTGAGATTGAAGTTCATGTATCCTGAGTTATCTACAGTTGCGTATATCTTGCCACTGATCCAAGGTATCTTTGGACCAGAGAGTAAGGTTGAGGACCAGTGTAGTTCCTTCCTCACTATAATCCAAATACAGAGCTAGTTACGTCATCAAGCCAAAATCGTCTTGCGGTAGGCAACTAACTTGACTGAAGTGCCCAGGAGCGAACAGTAATCAGGGCCAGGTGAGACATGCTGATCAAGGTGGGAGAGAAAAATAATCATGGCCAGGTGAAACATACTGATCAAAGTGGGAGAGAAGTAATCAGGGCCAGGTGAGACATACTGATCAAGGTGGGAGAGATGTAATCAGGGCCAGGTGAGACATGCTGATCAAGGTGGGAGAGAAAAATAATCATGGCCAGGTGAAACATACTGATCAAAGTGGGAGAGAAGTAATCAGGGCCAGGTGAGACATACTGATCAAGGTAGGAGAGATGTAATCAGGGCCAGGTGAGACATGCTGATCAAGGTGGGAGAGAAAAGTAATCATGGCCAGGTGAGACATACTGATCAAGGTGGGAGAGAAAAGTAATCATGGCTAGGTGAGACATACTGATCAAGGTGGGAGAGAAGTAATCAGGGCCAGGTGAGACATACTGATCAAGGTGGGAGAGAAAAGTAATCATGGCCAGGTGAGACATACTGATCAAGGTGGGAGAGAAGTAATCAGGGCCAGGTGAGACATGCTGATCAAGGTGGGAGAGATGTAATCAGGGCCAGGTGAGACATACTGATCAAGGTGGGAGAGACGGGTAATCAGACTTAAGTAAAATAGGCTTACAACATAGACTTATAACATAGACGGATAACATAGACTTACAATATATACTTACATGGACTTACAACATATACCTACATAGACTTTCATACTTACAGCATAGACTTACATACTTACAAGATAGACTTACATAGACTTACAAGATAGACTTACATAGACTTAGAATATAGACAGATAGATTTACAACATAGGCTTATAACATAGACTTACATAGACTTACAACATATACTTACAACATAGGCTTATAACATAGGCTTACAACATAGGCTTATAACATAGGCTTACAACATAGGCTTACAACATAGGCTTACAACATAGGCTTATAACATAGGCTTATAACATAGGCTTACAACATAGGCTTATAACATAGGCTTACAACATAGGCTTATAACATAGGCTTATAACATAGGCTTACAACATAGGCTTATAACATAGGCTTACAACATAGGCTTACAACATAGACTTATAACATAGGCTTATAACATAGGCTTACAACATAGGCTTATAACATAGGCTTATAACATAGGCTTACAACATAGGCTTATAACATAGGCTTATAACATAGGCTTACAACATAGGCTTATAACATATAGACTTCACAACATATACTTACATTTAACAGCTTTGAGTATATGTCCACATGAAAGGAATCCACGAGAAATCCCAC
Organism: Ariolimax columbianus; assembly: GCA_036924085.1. Classification (NCBI taxonomy): domain Eukaryota; kingdom Metazoa; phylum Mollusca; class Gastropoda; order Stylommatophora; family Arionidae; genus Ariolimax; species Ariolimax columbianus. Next base: position 73,203,955 of record JAVGWX010000013.1, read on the forward strand.
ACACACAATCACACAGGTACCGCACGAACTGGTCCGCCTCTGACTATGCGTGAGATGCGTTCAGACAGCCCTGTACAGTCGCCGAGAGACCAGGCTAGAGTATGACAATGCGAGCTAGTAAGAAGACTGGTGTGTCTGGTGTAGGCCCTCGGTGAGGGCTGGGCCTTGGGAACTGTTCGTTCTGTCGTCAGCGGACACTGAGCGAGCTGCGCCTGGTCTGACAGCCAGAACTGTCGCTGCATGGCTTGAGCGTGCTGTGTTGTTCTGTAAGATACGTTAGTGCAGAGGAAGGGGTTCAACTCTGTTCTGATGTACGGCACTGCCTTGTTTAAGTGGTGGTTCGCTGCCCCTTCTTCTTCCTCTTCTTCTTCTTCTTCCTCTTCTTCTTCTTCTTCCTCTTCTTCTTCTTCTTCTTCTTCTTCTTCTTCTTCTACTAATCCTTATTCTTCATCATCTTCTTTTTCTTCTTCTTTTTCTTCTTCTTCTTCTTCTTTTTCTTCTTCTACTAATCCTTATTCTTCATCATCTTCTTCTTCTTCTTCTTCTTCTTCTTCCTCTTCTTCTTCTTCTTCCTCTTCTTCTTCTTCTTCTTCTTCTTCTTCTTCTTCTTCTACTAATCCTTATTCTTCATCATCTTCTTCTTCTTCTTCTTCTTCTTCTTCTTCTTCCTCTTCTTCTTCTTCTTCCTCTTCTTCCTCTTCTTCTTCTTCTTCCTCTTCTTCTTCTTCTTCCTCTTCTTCTTCTTCTTCTTCTTCTTCTTCTTCCTCTTCTTCTTCGTCATACTCTTCTTCTTCTTCTTCCTCTTCTTCTTCTTCTTCTTCTTCTTCTTCTTCCTCTTCTTCTTCTTCTTCTTCTTCTTCCTCTTCTTCTTCTTCTTCTTCTTCTTCTTCTTCTTCTACTAATCCTTATTCTTCATCATCTTCTTTTTCTTCTTCTTTCTCTTCTGTTTTCCGCATCGTCTTCTTCCTCTGCTTCTTCATCTTTTTCTCAATCGGCGTCTTCATCTTCTTATTCTTTTTCTGCTTTTTCTTCTTTCTCTTCATCTTTTTCATCTTCTTCTTCGTCTTCCTCTTCTTCTTCTTTATCGTCTTCTTGTTTCTTTTTTTTATATCGTTTTCTCTCTCTGCTTCTTTATTTTTATCTTTTTCGGTTTCTTCTTCTCTTTCGTCTTCTTCTTCATCATCATCTTCTTTTTGTCTGATTCTTCTTCTTTCTCTTCATCTTGTTCTTCCTCCTGCTCATTGTCTTCTTTTATTATCCGTCTCTCATCTGTTTTATTTTTCTTAGTCAACTTCTTAATTCACGAATTGTCTTTTGTTTTCATCCATCCATCCACGTGCCCGTTTATGCATTCCTCTACAGATCCATCATCCATCAATCCATCAATCCATCCACGTGTCCGCTCATCCATTTCTCTATAGATCCATTACCCATCAATTAATAAATTCATCCACGTGTCCGTTCACCCATTCCTCTATAGATCCATCATCCATCAATCAATCCATCCATCCATGTGTTCGTTCATCCATTCCCCTATAGATCCATCATCCATCAATCAATCAATCCATCCATGTGTCCGTTCATCCATTCTTCTATAGATCCATCACCTATCAATTAATCCATCCATCCATGTGTCCGTTTATCCATTCTTCTATAGATCCATCACTTATTAATCAATCCATACTTCCATGTGTCCGTTCATCCATTCTTCTATAGATCCATCACCCATCAATCAATCCATCCATACATGTGTCCGTTCATCCATTCTTCTACAGATCCATCACCCATTAATCAATCCATCAATGTGTCCGTTCATCCATTCTTCTATAGATCCATCACCCGTCAATCAATCCATCCCTCCATGAATTCCTCCAACCAACCTCATCTGTCCAGCTTGTTCGTCTGTCTGACCCATTCCCGAATATGTGATTGTCAGACATTCTAAGTTGTTTCTTGCGTTCGCCTTTTTTCTCTATTCCCCAATGCGGTGTGCGTTGCACTGTGGCTTTTATTTTGCGCCTGTCGGCCCAGTGCATCCGACTTCAGCATGCATTTTATGTAAGGGTCTGCTTCCTTCTGCATTTTCTAAGGGTTTGTGTCCCCGGGGTAACGGCCGGTGCTGTGATGTGGATCGAACCCAGCACCTTCGGATTGTGAGCCGTGTCACATAACCACCAGCCCACGCTGTCCCCTAGACATTCTACGTGTTTGTCTATCTTTTTGTGTATGTCTTTCTGTGTTTCTGTCTGTGTATTTGTCTATGTCAACGACACTGAGGTCCTGAAGACAGCAGAGACACGAAGCATACATGCAGGCGGTACAGCTAAGATGGTCTGGGCACCTCGCGCGCATGCCAGACACAAGACTACAGAAGCGTCTTCTGTACGGGGAGCTCAGGGAAGACTGACGAATAGGAGGAGGCCCAAAGTAGTGCTTCAAGGACATCCTGAAGGTCGCTCTCAGATGCTGACACATAGATGAAGACAGAAGAGAAAGCGTCGCGGAATTTGTTGTTGTTGCTCAGATGTTTGCCTAACTAGTTTCTACTGGCGTAGGCGCGTCATTTTCCACCCCAGACTGTAGTCTATTAGGCGTTACCAGGACGCATAAACCAGTGCTTAGATGCATGTGTGCGTCTGTATGTCCCTAACCTAGTGTTTCAGTGATGCAAAAGTGCTTCATGTCATTTATTGGTCTTTCTTGTCATTTATTGATCTTTCATGTCATTTATTGATCTTTCATGTCATTTATTGATCTTTCATGTCATTTATTGATCTTTCATGTCATTTATTGATCTTTCGTGTCATTTATTGATCTTTCATGTCATTTATTGATCTTTCATGTCATTTATTGATCTTTCATGTCATTTATTGATCTTTCTTGTCATTGATAGGTGGTTTCCAATTGTGCTTTTTTCCGTTGTTTCTTTTGGGGTTTCTTTTTTTCGGTATTCTGTCCGGTTTTGGAGGCTCTGTCTTACTTTCGATTTCCAGGGATTGGGGTGGAAATGGGTATATTTATTTGTATGTCCTTTCCTCACTTGTGTGTGTGTTTAAAAAAAAAAAAAAATTGATAGGGGCAATTTTTTAAATTTTTTTTTCGGACTGGAGAAACACAGTAAACGCGGGCATTGCTGGAGGAGATATTCACCGTATGCAGACAGCGGAGCTTAAACGTCTGATCCGTAAGCTGGTTGCAGAGAAACCATCCTCACCGGCAGCAGACGGCCTAGGGGGCTGTAGAACAGTCCCTGCCCGCATCGGACTGATAAGCTACATGAGGTCAGACACATGATAGTTAGTACAGAAACAAAACAAAACATGATAATCAGTGCAGACACAAAACTAAACATGACAGTCAGTGCAGACACAAAACTAAACATGACAGTCAGTGCAGAAACAAAACTAAACATGACAGTCAGTGCAGAAACAAAACTAAACATGACAGTCAGTGCAGAAACAAAACTAAACATGACAGTCAGTGCAGAAACAAAACTAAATATGACAGTCAGTGCAGAAACAAAACTAAACATGACAGTCAGTGCAGAAACAAAACTAAATATGACAGTCAGTGCAGACACAAAACTAAACATGACAGTCAGTGCAGACACAAAACTAAACATGACAGTCAGTGCAGAAACAAAACTAAATATGACATTCAGTGCAGACACAAAACTAAACATGACAGTCAGTGCAGACACAAAACTAAACATGACAGTCAGTGCAGAAACAAAACTAAACATGACAGTCAGTGCAGAAACAAAACTAAACATGACAGTCAGTGCAGAAACAAAACTAAACATGACAGTCAGTGCAGAAACAAAACTAAATATGACAGTCAGTGCAGAAACAAAACTAAACATGACAGTCAGTGCAGAAACAAAACTAAATATGACAGTCAGTGCAGACACAAAACAAAACATGACAGTCAGTGCAGAAACAAAACTAAATATGACAGTCAGTGCAGAAACAAAACAAAACATGACAGTCAGTGCAGAAACAAAACTAAATATGACAGTCAGTGCAGAAACAAAACATGACAGTCAGTGCATAAACAAAACTAAATATGACAGTCAGTGCAGAAACAAAACAAAACATGACAGTCAGTGCAGAAACAAAACAAAACATGACAGTCAGTGCAGAAACAAAACTAAACATGACAGTCAGTGCAGAAACAAAACTAAATATGACAGTCAGTGCAGAAACAAAACTAAACATGACAGTCAGTGCAGAAACAAAACTAAATATGACAGTCAGTGCAGAAACAAAACTAAACATGACAGTCAGTGCAGAAACAAAACTAAATATGACAGTCAGTGCAGACACAAAACAAAACATGACAGTCAGTGCAGAAACAAAACTAAATATGACAGTCAGTGCAGAAACAAAACAAAACATGACAGTCAGTGCAGAAACAAAACTAAATATGACAGTCAGTGCAGAAACAAAACATGACAGTCAGTGCATAAACAAAACTAAATATGACAGTCAGTGCAGAAACAAAACAAAACATGACAGTCAGTGCAGAAACAAAACAAAACATGACAGTCAGTGCAGAAACAAAACAAAACATGACAGTCAGTGCAGAAACAAAACAAAACATGACAGTCAGTGCAGACACAAAACAAAACAGAAAACATACAACAAGGATGATGTCGATGGTCGTCATCGACAACGGTGAACAGCTCTTCTTCTTCTTCTTCTTCTTCTTCTTCTTCTTCTTCTTCTTCCTCTTCTTCTTCGTTCGCTCTTAATCTCCCGCTACCAAACACTGAAAAGGCCTTTGCAAGTTGCAGGATGTAGTCCGGAGAAAGGAATGCGTTGTTTCGTAATTTACAGCTTGACTGCACTTTTTGCACTTTTTGGTCCATACATCCGACTTCAGCAAGCATTTATGAGTACCGGCTGGCCTTCCCTCTTCGATGCCTTCTCCTGAGCCAGTCTGCCCTGTTGCAACAGGTTATCACCGCGCTGAGGTGTAGAACGGTCTTGGCAGCTATGGATCGCTGACCCTGACGCTAACAGTCAGCTATGAGTCGCTGGCGCTGATGCTAGCAGTCAGCTCTGGGTCGCAGGCCCTGACGCTAACAGTCAGCTATGGATCGCTGACCCTGACGCTAGCAGTCAGCTCTGGGTCGCTGGCCCTGACGCTAACAGTCAGCTATGGGTCGCTGACCCTGACGCTAACAGTCAGCTCTGGGTCGCAGGCCTTTACGCTAGCAGTCAGCTATGGGTCGCAGGCCCTGACGCTAGCAGTCAGCTCTGTGTAGCGACCGCTGCAGCTCATGCGCTGCTCAGGGTTTTTTGTCTCTGTTTGCCTCAGGTCGGCTTGTTTGTCTGTCCATCTGTTCTTCCTTTCCACCGAACGCTCGAATTTCTCCAGATATGTGCATATGTCTATCTCTATATCCATCCACCAATCTACTAATTTGTTTGTCGCTGTGTCTACCTGTTACCCCGTCCGTCCATTCGCTGGTCTGCACCTCTATCAACCTCTCTACCTGTCTGCATGTTCGTCTACTGTCTAATTATCTATCCATCTAACCTCCATCACCTTAAACACAACTCAACAGCACATCACAAATTTCAAGCAAGAATCTGTTTTCGTCAAAAGAATTCCCCCACAAAGGACCAGCCATCTTTACCCTATGTGTCTCACCAACAGTATATATTGATTTCTCTCCCCTTATTACCAAGCGACATTGCCCAAGGGCGATTAATACGTCTGATAATAGGAAGTGACACAATTTTCCACAATATATTCCAGAGTACCCGAATACCTTCCGAAAACGTTCTCTTGGTCGCTTATTTATGCATCCTCACCTTGTACCATCCATACTCATGAAAGTACATACTGGATCATTATGGTAGGAGTGAGAAGGTGGTAATATATATCTCCGAGGAGCTGGCGTGGATCTACTTTCTTTGACATTCTGGAGTGTTTTGTGGTTTGACATGAAAAAGATGCTGTTTACAGCGAGGATGTGATAACTGCGCGGTTCCAGATAGCTTTTTGGGGTCTAGCTTGCTTTCTGTTTGTGATCCTTATTCTCTTAGCCAGACTACACTAGTGTAGCCTGTTTTCAGGGCCGCCATTTGGAGGTGAAATAGAATTTTAACCTAACTTCTTTATACTGGGTTAGAAGACTCTGCAGAGTCTGTATACAACCAGTTTTTTAGAGGGTGGTTTTTACCGATGTTCAAGTCCATCTTTAAAAGACTTAAACACTAACACGTTGTAGACCCGCATCTAGTTAGGCGCCATCTATAGCGGATCTAAACAAACCACCTGGGGAAAGGTACAAATAACTTGGGTAAATTTTTAACTTGAATTTTGCCTGCGCAGCGGCCGTTAAGCCTACTCTATTCGATTTCCAATTGCCAAGGAATTTTTAACGTGCTCGACACTAACCACGGGAGTACGATCTCACTACCTAGAGATCAGGGGATTTTTACTAGAAGATCCACGTGAAAATAATCCCGGTCTTCACCGTGATTCGAACCTGCGATCTCTGGCACCTGAGACGGACACCTTACCTCGAGACCACTGAGTCTCCCATGGTGTAATCGGGCAGGTATGATTGGCTGGCTGGTCTCAGCTCATTCACTGGGCCACGCATGCTGTCCAATGTTGGCGTTAACGTTAATAACGGCCTAAGTCTATCACGGGCCTGTGTGGATCTTCCGTCGGGGTGGTCATGTTGGGGATCTTCCGTCGGGGTGGACATGTTGGGGATCTTCCGTCGGGGTGGGCATGCTGGGGATCTTCTGTTGGTGGGAGGGGTGGATCATGTTGGGGATCTGCCGACGGGGTGGTCATGTTGGGGATCTCCCGACGGGGTGGTCATGTTGGGGATCTTCCGTCGGGGTGGGCATGTTGGGGATCTTCCGTCGGGGTGGTCATGTTGGGGATCTTCCGTCGGGGTGGTCATGTTGGGGATCTTCCGTCGGGGTGGTCATGTTGGGAATCTTCCGTCGGGGTGGTCATGTTGGGGATCTTCCGTCGGGGTGGCCATGTTGGGGATCTTCCGTCCGGGTGGTCATTTTGGGGATCTTCCGTCGGGGTGGTCATGTTGGGGATCTTCCGTCGGGGGGGGTGGCCATGTTGGGGATCTTCCGTCGGGGTGGCCATGTTGGGGATCTTCCGTCGGGGGGGGGGGGTGATCATGTTGGGGATCTACCGTCGGGGTGGTCATCTTGGGGATCTTCCGTCGGGTTGGCCATGTTAGGGATCTTTCGTCGGGGTGATCATGTTGGGGATCTTCCGTCGAGTGGTCATCTTGGGGATCTTTCGTCGCCAGTGGTCATGTTTGGGATCTTCCGTCGGGTTGGCCATGTTGGGGATCTTTCGTCAGCAGTGGTCATGTTGGGGATCTTCCGTCGAGTTGGCCATGTTGGGGATCTTTTGTCGCCAGTGGCCCTGTTGGGGATCTTCCGTCGGGTTGGCCATGTTGGGGATCTTTCGTCGCCAGTGGTCATGTTGGGGATCTTCCGTCGGGGTGGCCATGTTGGGGATCTTTCGTCGGGGTGGTCGTGCTGGGGATCTTTCATCGGGGTGATCATGTTGGGGATCTTCCGTCAAGGTGGTCAACTTGGGGATCTTCCGTCAGGTTGGCCATGTTGGGGATCTTTCGTCGCCAGTGGCCATGTTGGGGATCTTCCGTCGGGGTGGTCGTGCTGGGGATCTTTCGTCACCAGTGGTCATGTTGGGGATCTTTCGTCGGGGTGGCCATGTTGGGGATCTTTCGTCGGGGTGGCCATGTTGGGGATCTTTCGTCGGGGTGGCCATGTTGGGGATCTTTCGTCGGGTTGGCCATGCTGGGGATCTTAGGTCATGGTGGCCATGTTGGGGATCTTCCGTCGTGGTGGCCATGTTGGGGATCTTCCGTCGGGGTGGCCATGTTGGGGATCTTCCGTCGGGGTGGCCATGTTGGGGATCTTCCGTCGGGGTGGCCATGTTGGGGATCTTCCGTCGGGGTGGCCATGTTGGGGATCTTCCGTCGGGGTGGCCATGCTGGGGATCTTTCGTCGGGGTGGTGATGCCGGAGTTAACTGCAATGAAGGAGTTGACAGGCGCTGAAGACGCGTCTCATATCTGGCTACTTACATCACATTCAGGGATCCAGGCTTGACCATAACTCTATTCTCTATACAAGTAGGGGTCCTGGAAACATTCTGCACTCGTGTAGTCTTCATCATCATCATCATTATCATCATCTTCATCATACCCATAACCTAGAAGGTCGTTGAGGCACCGTTTTTGCAGTTTGTAGTACCAGCTTCCGTCATACAACAACGGGATGTCTTGGGCCGCTACACGCTTGACGTTGCCCATCTCTCTCCAGGTGGCAGTTCATTATAGTTGTGTCTAAATTTCATACAACAAAGCTGACACTGTCTTCAGATAGAGCGAAGGGCGCCAATCTCGTGAAGTTCAGCCGGGTGAACTAGACCGTGAAATATGACACATGTTTAAGCGTAATGCTATTCATATAGCTGATGTCCATTCCAGGATAATCGGAAGGAATAAAACACACAAAATGAACGAATTAACCAGTCCAAATGGAAAACAACAACACGTTTCCGTGAACACAAGTGTAAGTCGTCGACTTGTGGGAATTCCCGGCAAATCTGTAGTCTGGTGGCATCCACAATGAACGGGTAATCTTGCAACTCGCTGTTAACTTGTGGGTCTCTGTGGCGAAGTGGTCAAGCCGTCAATTTTTTCGGGAAATCCCTGGGTTCATCGCTGGAGCTATAGATGCTCTCGACAGATGGGATACCCAGACAGATGGGGTACCCAGATAGGTGGGGCACCCATCTGCCGAGAGAGAGACCAAGCTAAATGGGAAAATCCCTAAACGATGAAGTCGAGCCCTCGCTTAAAGTTTGTTTGTTTGTTTTTTTTAATTTAAAGATTTAACTTAAAGTTAAATCTTGCAAAGAGAAAAAGGATCAAAGATGGAAGACAAACCCAGTCCCAGAAAGGACATTCTGAAACCCAATGTATTGGTTCGAAAGGCGCAGATACTGCATCTTCGCTGTTAACTATGACGTAACGTCACAAAGTCCATTTCAGGACGAACGAGGAAGACGAAGAAGAAGATCAAATGGCAAGGCATGGAGTGTTTAAGAATTTCCTGTGCAAGGTCATCAGATTTATGAGGGATAGATGGCCAATTTTATTCCTTGTTGCCTTGTCTACCTAACACTAACTTAGTTAGGTACCAATTTGCAAATGGGTTGTTACTTACTTACTTAGTCGCTCCTCTTCTGCCGTGAGGTGTAGAGGTAACTGGGTTGTTGTTGTAGGTTAATGTCCCCATTGAGTTAGTTTACTCTTTTGTGAGCGCTGCAAATGGAGTTAAATTGTGGGTTGTAGTAGCTTTCCTCACATCCCGAGCGTGCTGATGCAGATGGACTGCGGTCCTCCAGGTGGTTGTGCTACGCAAGCCTTCTTCTGTGCGTCGCTCACTACTACGGGGATCACGTCTATCCCCATCTCGTCAGCCAGACTGCATGGAAAACAGAATGTTTCCAAGGTACGCTTCACGGAATAGAGAGATAGTGGTCTTGGTCAGTATATTGTGCCTGACGCTGACGCGACGTTCTAGTCAGTATGTTGTGCCTGACTCTGACGCGATGTCCTAGTCAGTATGTTGTGCCTGACTCTAACGCGACGTTCTAGTCAGTATGTTGTGCCTGACTCTGGCGCGACGTTCTAGTCAGTATGTTGTACCTGACTCTGATGCGATGTCCTAGTCAGTATGTTGTGCCTGACTCTGATGCGATGTCCTAGTCAGTATGTTGTGCCTGACTCTGACGCGACGTTCTAGTCAGTATGTTGTGCCTGACTCTGACGCGACGTTCTAGTCAGTATGTTGTACCTGACTTTGACGCGACGTTCTAGTCAGTATATTGTGCCTGACTCTGATGCGATGTCCTAGTGACGCGACGTTCTAGTCAGTATGTTGTGCCTGACTCTGATGCGATGTCCTAGTGACGCGACGTTCTAGTCAGTATGTTGTGCCTGACTCTGATGCGATGTCCTAGTCAGTATCTTGTGCCTGACTCTGACGCGACGATCTAGTCAGTATGTTGTGCCAGACTCTGACGCGATGTCCTAGTCAGTATGTTGTGCCTGACTCTGACGCGATGTCCTAGTCAGTATGTTGTGCCTGACTTTGTTGCGATGTCCTAGTCAGTATGTTGTGCCTGAGTCTGACGCGACGTTCTACTCAATATGTTGTACCTGACTCTGACGCGACGTTCTAGTCACTATGTTACGCCTGACTCGGACGCGCCATCCTAGTCAGTATGTTGTGCCTGACCGGCATAGCTTCTCAATTCCCCACAACTGGGTTAAAACACATTCTAGGGAGACATTAACAATTAAGCTAATTTCATTTTAATTAACCTTATTTTATATTTTCCATTTCACATCCAAACCAATTGCCCGGACATTCATTTATATTCTTCGCTAATGAGCCGCGAAGTTGAAAAGAAAAATAAAGATAATATTCTATCAGTTTATGTTCAGCTTCATTTAATGCTGATGAAGTTGTTTTTGTTAAATCTCACAGCATTACTTGCTTGTTCCACATTATCGACAAGCACCAGTTTACCCAGCTATAAATGGGTAAATGACTTACACTTAGGAAATGCAAGGTAGCGAGGAAGGGAATTGGTTATTACGAGTCAGTTAACGCTTCATCCACGATGTCAGTGCGACAGTAAACGACTCGATTGACGTTTCTAATGCTTCATCCACGATGTCAGTGCGACAGTATATCTTTATAAAAACTGTTTTCATGACCCGTTACCAAAACAAAAACTTGATAAATTGTTTGAGGGCATCAACAGTGTCTAAACAAGCGAAGTCGGAGTGGAACATGTCAAGTTTATGAGAGAGATTGGATTGTTTGAGGTCATCAACAGTGTCTAAACAAGCGAAGTCGGAGTGGAACATGTCAAGTTTATGAGAGAGATGGGATTGTTTGAGGTCATCAACAGTGTTTAAACAAGCGAAGTCGGAGTGGAACATGTCAAGTCTATGAGAGAGATGGGATTATTTGAGGTCATCAACAGTGTTTAAACAAGCGAAGTCGGAGTGGAACATATCAAGTTTATGAGAGAGATTGGATTATTTGAGGTCATCAATAGTGTCTAAACAAGCGAAGTCGGAGTGGAACATGTCAAGTTTATGAGAGAGATGTGATTGTTTGAGGTCATCAACAGTGTCTAAACAAGCGAAGTCGGAGTGGAACATGTCAAGTTTATGAGAGAGATTGGATTATTTGAGGTCATCAACAGTGTCTAAACAAGCGAAGTCGGAGTGGAACATGTCAAGTTTATGAGAGAGATGGGATTGTTTGAGGTCATCAACAGTGTCTAAAAAAGCGAAGTCGGAGTGGAACATGTCAAGTTTATGAGAGAGATGGGATTGTTTGAGGTCATCAACAGTGTCTAAACAAGCGAAGTCGGAGTGGAACATGTCAAGTTTATGAGAGAGATGGGATTGTTTAAAGGCATCAACAGTGTTTAAACAAGCGAAGTCGGAAGGGAACATGTCAAGTTTATGAGAGAGATGGGATTGTTTGAGGTCATCAACAGTGTCTAAACAAGCTACGTCGGAGTGGAACATGTCAAGTTTATGAGAGAGATTGGATTATTTGAGGTCATCAACAGTGTCTAAACAAGCGAAGTCGGAGTGGAACATGTCAAGTTTATGAGAGAGATGGGATTGTTTGAGGTCATCAACAGTGTCTAAACAAGCGAAGTCGGAGTGGAACATGTCAAGTTTATGAGAGAGATGGGATTGTTTGAGGTCATCAACAGTGTCTAAACAAGCGAAGTCGGAGTGGAACATGTCAAGTTTATGAGAGAGATTGGATTGTTTGAGGTCATCATCAGTGTCTAAACAAGCGAAGTCGGAGTGGAACATATCAAGTTTATGAGAGAGATGGGATTGTTTGAGGTCATCAACAGTGTCTAAACAAGCGAAGTCGGAGTGGAACATGTCAAGTTTAGGATAGAGATGGGATTGTTTGAGGTCATCAACAGTGTCTAAACAAGCTACGTCGGAGTGGAACATGTCAAGTTTATGAGAGAGATTGGATTGTTTGAGGTCATCAACAGTGTCTAAACAAGCGAAGTCGGAGTGGAACATGTCAAGTTTATGAGAGAGATTGGATTGTTTGAGGTCATCAACAATGTCTAAACTAGCGAAGAATGTGAAAATATGCCAAGAAATGGATGTGATTGTTTGACGGCATCAACCAAGTTTGAACTAGCAAAGTCTGAGAAAAGATTTCAAGGTTATGAGGAAAATAGTTGTGTTTTTATAAGAGCTGACAACGAATTAACGGAAGCAAGACATTCTATCCGTCCATTTTTTCATTTGTGTCTGGTTGCCCTTCTATATGCTAATCAATTACTTAATTGTGTGAACACAAATTGTCCACAGATCCGGTCGGTTGAGTGAAACAATATCACGAAAGTTGTCCACAGATCCGGTCGGTTGCCTGGAACAGTATCACGAAAGTTGTCCATAAAACCGGTTGGCTGCCTGGAACAGCATCACGAAAGTTGTCCACAGATCTGGTCGGTTGCATGGAACAGTATCACGAAAGTTGTCCACAGATCTGGTCGGTTGCCTGGAACAGTATCACGAAAGTTGTCTACAGATCTGGTCGGTTGCCTGGAACAGTATCACGAAAGTTGTCCACAGATCCGGTCGGTTGCCTGGAACAGTATCACGAAAGTTGTCCACAGATCTGGTCGGTTGCCTGGAACAGTATCACGAAAGTTGTGTGCGTGTCTGTGTGTGTATCTGTGGGTGTGCGTGCATGCGTGTGTGTTCTGTGTGTGTGCGTGCATGTGTGTGTGTGTGTCTGTTTGTGTGCGTGCATATGTGTGTGTGTGTGTGTGTGTCTGTGTGTGTGCGTGCATGTTTGTGTGTGTATGAATACACTAGGTGTGTTCAAAAAGTATCCGACCTTTAGACTGGAGCAATACAATTACTGACCTAGAGGTTTGAAACTATAATCCGCTTCAAATACCTCCTTGAGACTCTACCCACTTCCCCCATCGGTCCTGTCATTGTTAGAAGCATTTGGCTTGGCTTGGCTTCGTTCGTTCTCAATTTCCCACTACCAAACCCTGAAAGGGCTTAAGTAGCAGAATGTAGTCCAGAGAACGGAATGCGTTGTTTCGTAGTTTACAGCTTGACTGCGATATTTGCACCTTTCGGTCCAACAAATCCAACTTCAGCAAGCTGTTTTTTAGTACCGGGTTAACATTCCCTCTTCGATCCCTTCTCCTTAGCCAGTCTGTCCTGCTGCAGCCTGTTATCCAGGATCACCGCGTGAAGGTGTAGAAGGGTCTTGGCAGCTCTGGTTCGCTGGCCCTGACGCTAGCAGTCAGCTGCACGTTGGAAGCATTTCAGGATAACCTCTTTGGGAATGGAGTACAGCCGGGCCATCGCAATCCGCGTAAAGTCAACCGGGTCAGGAACACATAGTAATGACCCCAGACCTGACTGGAGCGGTTAAACATGTCGTGATGACAAATTTCAGAGTGACTGTGTGAAATAGCCGCCCGTCTGAACATCAGTCAAGTTTCAGCTTACTATAGCATCCACGACGTCTACAGTTCTATAAAGTGACTGAAAGGTAGGTGTCATGGCAGCTGATCCTGGAATTGACAACCCGACCTGATGCACAGGTAGATAGGCACGCGACTAAAAGACTTTTTTCTAGAAGGATCCACGAGCTGTGAAGGAGCATGGGAGCTTGTATCGAACACAACTGAGATCGCTTCCACAAATTGTGAGCCACCTTTTAATACATTTTGAGGAAATACAATTTTAAGTTTTTCATTTGAAGTGCGTGTGTGAACGTGTGTGTGTGTGCGTGTGTGTATACGTGTGTATTCATGTGGGTGAATGTGTATGCGTGTGTATACGTGTGTGTGTATGTACGCCCGCACGTACGTATGAATCTATGTATGTATGTACGTAAGTAGGTTACTCTTTTGTGCGCCCTGAAAAGGACGTTAAGTTACGGATTTCAGTAGCTTTCTTCACATCTCGAGCTTGCTGATGAAGGTGGACCGGAGTCCTCCAGTCGGTTGTGCTATGCTTGACTTCATGTACGTGTCACTCACGACTACAGGGATCATGTCCATCCCTCACCTCGTTAGCCAGGTTGCATTGAAAACAGCCCGTTTTTAGGGTGGGCTACTAGGAAGCCGAGGTGAGAGTCTTAGCCAGTATATTTTGCCTGACCAGATGTTAGTCTTCCTCTCCGTGTGTGTGTGTGTTGTGTGTGTGTGTTGTGTATGTGTGTGTTGTGTGTGTGTGTTGTTTGTGTATATATATATATATATGTATATATATATATACAATACTCAAACCTCCCAGAGCCACAATGGCACCTAGACACACACATCTATACAAATTTATCGCGGAGAGCTATAAGCCAATAATTACCTCTATCAAGTTGTTGCCCCGTCTTTCACCTGAATCTCTCAATAACTGAAGAATGGTGATTTCAAAAATAGAAACACTTAAATGATTTTATATAGGGTTTTCTAGCTCACGGCAGTCTACTCAGCTGTAGATGGTGTACCTCACTTCCTTTTTGCAATGTCAGGGAGAACGTACATTGCTCGAGATCTTCATCTTTGTGTTGTTTTAGCGCTGTTATTACTGACGCGGCATCAGTCAGGAATACTATGTTTTCTTGGTGGATATCTTTATCTTGTTCGGCTGTTATAAGTTTCTTTACAAATGTGCAGTACGGTAGGTTGCCATTACTTTCCGACCGTGAAGGAGTGAAAAAAAACAACTCATGTTTGTCAAATTGGACACGAGTGGGATTCGAACCGGGTGCGTTGATATTGTGAAGCAGACGCGTCACATTTTGTGAGAGCGGTGAGTTGACGAATTCCCTCGGTTGAGACCTATTTAATGCCCGAGGATGCTTTTCTACAGGGGCATCTTTCTTGTTACTAGGGTCATCGCGTGCCAAAACGTGCAGAGAAGGTCAAATCAGTGGAAATGAGCCTACAGGTAGTTCAGACTGTCAATTACTGTCAGTGATTCGTGGATTAATGGATGGTGAGACAGTGCGAAAGAGTGAGAGAGAAAAAGATGTAACAATATGCGCCTGACCTGGTCTCGGAAGATCTTTCGTTAACTCACGTCCTTCTTTAAACATCGTTGTCCAGTTCTTCACTGTTGTCTTCGACACGTTTGTCCCCATACACTGCCTGCATTCTACGATGAATGTCAACTGGTCGACATCCTTCAGCTGTTAGAAACCAAATCACCGCTCGCTGATCAACTCTGGACGGATTCCGTTTCACACCCACCATTTTTCAACGGTCTGCTGTGGAACGTATGAGTCGGAGGATAATGAAATTTTGCAAACTTGACGGTTGGTATGTGCTGTTTACACCATAAGTGACGTCATGCGGCGCATCGTACGTATGTTTACTTATTGCAGTTTGGTCCGGTTTCATTTGAACACGTCTTGTATACACACGTAAGTGTATGAATATGAACGAGTCTGTGTTATTGTGTTAAAGTGTGTATGTGTGTTAGTGTGTTTGTTAGTGTGTGTGTGTGTTAGTGTGTGTGTGTGTTAGTGTGTCTGTGTGTGTTAGTGTGTGTTAGTGTGTGTGTGTTAGTGTGTGTGTGTTAGTGTATGTGTATGTTAATGTGTGTGTGTTAGTGTGTGTATGTTAGTGTGTGTGTGTTAGTGTATGTGTATGTTAGTGTGTGTATGTTAGTGTGGGGTGTGTTGGTGTGTATGTGTATGTTAGTGTGTGTGTATGTTAGTGTGTGTCTGTGTTAATGTGTGTGTTAATGTGTGTATGTTAGTGTATGTGTGTGTTAGTGTGTGTGTGTGTTAGTGTGTGTGTGTGTTACTGTGTATGTTAGTGTGTGTGTGTATGTTAGTGTATGTGTATGTCAGTTTGTGTGTATGTTAGTGTGTGTGTGTATGTTAGTGTGTGTGTGTGTGTTAGTATGCGTGTTAGTGTGTGTGTGTGTTTAGTGTGTGTTAGTGTGTGTGTGTTAGTGTGTGTGTTAGTGTGTGTGTTAGTGTGTGTGTTAGTGTGCGTGTTAGTGTGTGTTTAGTGTGTGTTAGTGTGTGTGTGTTAGTGTGTGTGGTAGTGTGTGTTAGTGTGTGTGTTAGTGTGCGTGTTAGTGTGTGTTTAGTGTGTGTTAGTGTGTGTTAGTGTGTGTGTGTTAGTGTGTGTGGTAGTGTGTGTTAGTGTGTGTGTTAGTGTGTGTGGTAGTGTGTGTTAGTGTGTGTGTTAGTGTGTGTGATAGTGTGTGTTAGTGTGTGTGTTAGTGTGTGTGGTAGTGTGTGTGTGTATTAATGTGTGTGTTAGTGTGTGTGTTCGTGTGTGTGTGTATTAATGTGTGTGTTAGTGTGTGTGTCCGTGTGTGTGTGTATTAATGTGTGTGTTAGTGTGTGTGGTAGTGTGTGTTAGTGTGTGTGTTAGTGTGTGTGTTCGTGTGTGTGTGTATTAATGTGTGTGTTTATATGTTTACCCTCATTTCTATGTTCCATTCTCACATATCCTTGCTGCTCTCCCCATGTCTCTCCCACACTCTTTCTATTTTTAATCTCAATTTCCCTCTAACCTACTTTATCCGTATCTTCTGCAAATGAGTAAATCTGTCAATTTGTTATCTGCTCTTCCCATTTCCTCTTTCCAGTTCCACATTTTTATTTTTACTCTTTCATCGTCCTGTCTAACTCACTCTTCCTTACTCACCCCCTCTCTACCTCCCCCCATCCTATTCTCTACCTCCCTCCATCCTCCCCTTTCACTTACTCTTCCTTATTCGTCCATTCTCCTCTCTAACTCACTTACTCTTTCTATATTTTCTCCCAGCTATCCCACAACTAAAAACTTACTCATCTTCCATCCTTCCATCTAACACCCTCCTTTTTACACACTCCTATTCCACTCATTAACGCTTCCTTCCATCCTCTCTACATCCCTTTATCCTACTTACCTCCCCCTATCTTCTTCAACCTCCCTCTCTCTCCTCACTCAGACCTCATCTCTACCTCCCTCAATCTTCATCTCTACCTCTCTCTACTTCCTCTCATCCTCCTCACTGTTTCCCTCTTTCCTCCTCTCTACTCCCTCCTTCCTTATCTATCCTCCTCTCTACCTCTCTATATTCTCTTCTCTACCTTCGTTTACCCTCCTTTATACCTACCTCTATCCTCCTACCCACATCCTCCTCTCTACCGCCCTCTATCCTCTTCTCTACTTTCCTTTACCTTCCACTCTACATCCCTGCATCCTTCTACCTCTCTCTATCTTCATCTCTACTTCTCTCGACCTCCCTCTCTCCTCTACTTCCCTCAATCATCTCTACCTTCATCTATCCTCCCTTTTACCTTCCTCTATCCTCCCTTTTACCTTCCTCTATCCTCCCTTTTACCTTCCTCTATCCTCCCCTCTACCTTTCTCTATCCTCCCCTCTACCGCCCTCTATCCTTCCCTCTACCTCCCTCTATCCTCATCTCTACCTCCCTCTATCCTACCTCCCTCTATCCTCATCTCTACCTCCATCTATCCTCATCTCTACCTCCCTCAATCATCTCTACCTCCCTCTATCCTCCCCTCTACCTCCCTCAATCCTCATCTCTACCTCTCTCTATCCTCCCTTGTTCATCTCCTGTACCTCTCTCTATCCTCATTTTCAAATCCTCCCAACTGGAGTAGCCTTCTCTTCTTTTTTAACTTCCCTTTTACTCCCGTCTTTCTATCCTCCTCTTCACTCCCTCTCTACCATTACCTCCATATTCTCTACACACTAAACAGCCCCCCCCCCCCCCCCCCCAGTCAGACCAAAAATCCCCTCTTCAGGTCTGCTAATGAGGTTGTTTCCTCCCTCCAATTTTTGCTTTCTCCCTCCCCAGCTGTCGGGGCGGC
This sequence comes from Ariolimax columbianus, assembly GCA_036924085.1. Lineage (NCBI taxonomy): Eukaryota > Metazoa > Mollusca > Gastropoda > Stylommatophora > Arionidae > Ariolimax > Ariolimax columbianus. Next base: position 73,221,921 of record JAVGWX010000013.1, read on the forward strand.
CTGGAGGTGGAAGTTGTCGGGTCATTATTGGCTAATACTATTAGGGTCTAGCGACGCGGAAACCTTGAGGGAGGTAGGGAGGGAGGTAAGGAGGGAGAGGGAAAGTGGGAGGGAGAGATAGAGTGGCGTGTGTGTTACAGGTAACGGCTATGAGGATCACAAGGTAATGGGAGAAGGAGGTTGGGGAGGGAGTATGAGACAGAGAGGGAGAGAGAGAAAGAGAGAGAGAGAACATGGGATATAGTGTGAGAGGCAGAGAAGTAGAGAAAGAAAGAGAAGGATTAAGGCGTTTCTGTGATAGGTAGAAACATATAGCGAGAGAGGAAGAGAGATTAAGGACGTGTCTGTGATAGGTAGAAACAGAGAGAGAAAATATTAAGGCGTTTCTGTGATAGGTAGAAACAGAGAGAGAGAAAAAATTAAGGCGTTTCTGTGATAGGTAGAAACAGAGAGAGAAAAGATTAAGACGTTTCTGTGATAGGTAGAAACAGAGAGAGAAAAGATTAAGGCGTTTCTGTGATAGGTAGAAACAGAGAGAGAAAAGATTAAGACGTTTCTGTGATAGGTAGAAACAGAGAGAGAAAAGATTAAGGCGTTTCTGTGATAGGTAGAAACAGAGAGGAGAGAGGGAGCGAAGTCTTGGTCAGTATGTCTCCCCTAACCCTGACATTAGACGGACATAGGTCAGTATGTCTTCACTAACCCTGACATTAGGTGGACCAAGGTCAGTATGTCTTCCCTAACCCTGACATTAGGCGGACCTAGGTCAGTATGTCTTCCCTAACCCTGACATTAGGCGGACCTAGGTCAGTATGTCTTCCCTAACCCTGACATTAGGCGGACCTAGGTCAGTATGTCTTCCAAAACCCTGACATTAGGCGGACCTAGGTCAGTATGTCTTCCCTAACCCTGACATTAGGCGGACCTAGGTCAGTATGTCTTCCCTAACCCTGACATTAGGCGGACCTAGGTCAGTATGTCTCCCCTAACCCTGACATTAGGATAACCAAGGTCAGTGTTTCTTCCCTAACCCTGACATTAGGACGACCAAGGTCAGTGTTTCTCTCCTAACCCTGACATTAGGTGGACCAAGGTCAGTGTTTCTCCCCTAACCCTGACATTAGGATGACCAAGGTCAGTGTTTCTCCCCAAACCTTGACATTAGGATGACCAAGGTCAGTGTTTCTCCCCTAACCCTGATATTAGGATGACCAAGGTCAGTGTTTCTCTCCTAACCCTGACATTAGGATGACCAAGGTCAGTGTTTCTCCCCTAACCCTGACATTAGGATGACCAAGGTCAGTGTTTCTCTCCTAACTCTGACTGTAGACGAAACGTTTTCAGTATATCTCATCTAGCAATGCCGACACCAGATCATGGCTCACGGGTCTGCATCTCCAAAGAAAACATCACATACCGTTTGTGAAGTCTAAGAAGACTTGTTAGCAGTCGCGAAGCAAAACATCTGATGCGCTGAAATGGACGAAGCTAAATAGCTGGTTGCTGATGGCAATCTGGCTAACGACGTGAGGGATCGACTTGATCCCTGTAGCAGTGAGAGACACGCAGATGAAGCCAAATCAAAGCACAACCGCCTGGTCCACCGTTATCAGCACGCACGGGATGTTAGGAAAGCTACTGCAACCCGCCACTTAACGTCCTTTTCAGGTCAAACAAAAAAGTAATCTACTCGTTGTGGACATGCGCAAACAAAAACACCTGATTACACCTGAATACCGCTTCATCTCGCATTGTTTGACCACAATCACGACGACTAACCATCCAACTATCGGACAAGCAATTCTGTCCTCCAATCAATCAATTATCACCCATCACACGACCCAAAAATAGATTGATCAACGAGGCAGCCACAAGAGAAGCCATGTTTGGAATTCATCCGTCCAAATTCCAGATTATGAGGACTGGAAATAACTGAAGTTCGCCGTATCTTAGATGTGTGCCCGCATGCCGTGGCACGGCCAATTGGAAGTTATGGGCCTTGCAGGTCAACAATAGTTGGCGACTGGAACATGGCGGGTTGAGTTCTGCTAAAATCTGGAGAGGAGATTGCCGAAAATAACCGCCTGTTGGATTGTCTCGTTCGTGGAAATTCGAGAATCGTTACCAGAGTCAATCCATTCTGTCTGTATTGTGGTCTAATTATCTTTCTGTGGATTTAACAGTCTCTCTCTCCCTCTACCTAGCTCTCTACCTCTCTCACTCCCTCTAGCTCTCTTCATCTAGCAATATCTCCCTCTATCTCCCTCTCCCTCTACCTCTCTCACTCCTTCTCCCTCGCTCTCCATCTACATCTCTCTCTCCCTCTACCTCTCTCTCTGCCAATCTCTCTCACTCCCTCTCCCTCTCTCTACTTCTCTCTCCCCCTCTCTTTACACACATGTATATAGACATACACCAATGCATGGTTGCATATTTTTTTTATCTGTTTGCCTATCTGATGTCTCTCTATCTGTCTGTAAGTCTATATGTCTGTAGGTCTGTCTATCTATATGTCGATCAATATATCCATCAATATGTCTATCAATTTGTTTATAAATAATTCAATCAATCAATCGACCAATCAATCTATAAATCAATCAAAATCGATTGACCAATCTACTTATCTATCAACCAACCAACGAACCAGCCTAACTGACTATCTATCTATCTATCTCTATCTATCTATCTATCTATCTATCTATCTATCTATCTATCTATCTATCTATCTATCTATCTATCTATCTAACTATCTATCTATCTATCTATCTATCTATCTATCTATCTATCTATCTATCTATCTATCTATCTGTCTGTCTGTCTGTCTGTCTGTCTGTCTGTCTGTCTGTCTGTCTGTCTGTCTGTCTGTCTATCTATCTATCTATCGATCTATCGGTCTATCTACTTATCTATCTATCTATCTATATATATACATATATATATATATATATATATATATATATCTGTCTACCTGCCTGTCTGTCTGCCTTCCTGTCTATCTGTCTGTCTACCTGCCTGTCTGTCTGCCTGAAAGTCTACCTGCCTGTTTGTCTGCCTGCCTGTCTATGTGTCTGTCTACCTGCCTGTCTGTCTGTTTGTCTGTCTACCTATCCATCTATTGAATCCCAAACCTATATACGGTTGGATACCGCTTATTAGAATATTACAGCAGAAGGTATCACACACTTGAAAACCTACTGGTATAACTTGAATTTATTTAATAGCAGCAAGACATTTGGCTTGGCTTCGGCTTCGTTCGTTCTCTCACTCCCGCTACCAAGCCCTAAACGTTCTCAATCTCCCGCTACCAAGCCCTGAACGGTCTCAATCTCCCGCTACCAAGCCCTAAACGTTCTCAATCTCCCGCTACCAAGCCCTGAACGGTCTCAATCTCCCGCTACCAAGCCCTAAACGTTCTCAATCTCCCGCTACCAAGCCCTGAACGGTTTCAATCTCCCGCTACCAAGCCCTGAACGGTCTCAATCTCCCGCTACCAAACCATGAACGGTCTCTCACTCCACCTACCAAGCCCTGACCTATCTCAAACTCCCGCTAACAAAACCTGACAAGTGCTTAAATAGCAGAATGTAGTCCAGAGAATGGAAGGCGCTGTGTCGCAGTTTACAGCTTAACTGCGATATTTGCACCTTTCGATCCAACACCTTCAACTTCAGCAAACATTTTTATAGTACCGGTTTAGCCTTCCCTCTTTGATCCCTTCTCCTTAGCCAGTCTGCCCTGTTGCAGCCTGTTATCCAGGATCACCACGTGGAGGTGTAGAAGGGTCTTGGCAGCTATGGTTCGCTGGCCCTGACGCTAGCAGCCAGCTATGGGTCGCTGACCGCTGCAGCTCATGCGCTGCTCAGCATCTTGTATCAATCAATTGATTTATTTAAAAAAAGATGTAATTCTCGCTTTAAATGTTTTGCTTAGGTATCAAGATGCTGAGCAGCGCATGAGCTGTAGAGGTCAGCGACCCATAACTGACTGCTAGCGTCAGGGCCGGCGAACCATAGCTGCCAAGACCCTTCTATACCTCCACGTGGTGATCCTGGATAACAGGCTGCAACAGAGCAGACTGGCTAAGGAGAAGGGATCGAAGAGAGAAGGCTAAACCGGTACTATAAAAATGTTTGCTGAAGTCGAAGGTGTTGGATCGAAAGGTGCAAATATCGCAGCCAAGCTGTAAACTACGACACAACACATTCCGTTCTCTGGACTACATTCTGATACTTAAGCCCTTTCAGGGTTTGGTAGTCGGAGATTGAGAACGAACGAAGTAGAAGAAGAATTGACTGATACCATATTTATCACTAAGTAAACTAAGTTGCTTAGATCTCTATCGCCGATTATAATATGGTATACCGGAAACAATACGTAAATGACATTTATACAACAATTACAATGCTGGCAAAATATGCAATTAGGCTTACGTTTATTAATAAAAGATGACACGAACCTGTTTGGAAGATCAGAAACATTTTTCCGAGTGCCCGCGGATTATGAGACCCAAATGCTACTGTTTATTTAGCTTGGGCTAAACCTGGAATGTAATATAAGTTTGGTTAATTTTATAATTCTTTTATAAAGAGCCGTCGGGTGTTTTCCGGGAATTGACTCTCGCACTCACGTTTGGTTGTTGGTTGGTGGTGAAGATGGTAAGCACTGCCGGAATGCAGCGGTCAGCGACCCAAAGCTGGCTTCTACCGTCAGGGTCAGCGACCCAAAGCTGGCTTCTACCGTCAGGGTCAGCGACCCAAAGCTGGCTTCTACCGTCAGGGTCAGCGACCCTGGCTTCTACCGTCAGGGTCAGCGACCCAAAGCTGGCTTCTACTGTCAGGGTCAGCGACCCAAAGCTGGATTCTACCGTCAGGGTCAGCGACCCAAAGCTGGCTTCTACCGTCAGGGTCAGCGACCCAAAGCTGGCTTCTACCGTACAGGGTCAGCGACCCAAAGCTGGCTTCTACCGTCAGGGTCAGCGATCCAAAGCTGGCTTCTACCGTCAGGGCCAGCGACCCAAAGCTGGTTTCTACCGTCAGGTCCAGCGACCCAAAGCTGGCTTCTACCGTCAGGGTCAGCGATCCAAAGCTGTCTTCTACCGTCAGGGCCAGCGACCCAAAGCTGGTTTCTACCGTCAGGGCCAGCGACCCAAAGCTGGCTTCTACCGTCAGGGTCAGCGACCCAAAGCTGGAAAGACCCTTCTACACCTCCACGTAGTGATCCTAGATAACATACTGCAACATCGCAGACTAGCTAAGGAGAAGGGATCAAAGAGGGAAGGCTAACCCGGTACCCAAAAAATGACAGGCTGAAGTCGGATGTATCAGACCGAAAGGTGCAGATATCGCAGTCAAGCTGTAAACTACGACACAACTCACTCTGTTCTCCGGACTGCATCCTGTTACTTGCAAACGTCTTGGTAGAGGGAGTTTGAGAACGAACGTAGAATAATAAAACTAATGTTATTGGCAGTACGCCTAAGTGTGGTTTCATTTCTGCAGTACACCAGTTACCAGGGTGGGGAAGTGCAGCTGTGGGGCGTCTAGCCTACAGGATTTTATGTGATTGTATTTAAACCTACCCAGTCGTGTAGGGTCTCCAACTCTCCAACTCATGTCTTTTCGCATCACCCAATTCACAGACCAGAACCCGCTGAGTGTAGGAAAGTGCTCTGAGCGTAGGGAAGTGCTCTGAGCTTGGGGAAGTGCTCTGAGCGTGGGGAAGTGCTCTGAGCGTGGGTAAGTGCTCTGAGCGTGGGGAAGTGCTCTGGGTATGTCGATCTGCTCTGAGCGTCGGGGAGTGCTCTGGGTGTGTCGATGTGCTCTGAGCGTGGGGAAGTGCTCTGGGTGTGTCGATGTGCTCTGAGCGTGGGGAAGTTCTCTGAGCGTGGGGAAGTGCTCTGAGCGTGGGCAAGTGCTCTGAGCGTGTGGCAGTGCTCTGAGCGTGGGTAAGTGCTCTGATCGTGGGGAAGTGCTCTAATCGTGGGCAAGTGCTCTGAGCGAGACAAAATCTTCGCCTCGAACACTCCTCAAAAGGGAACCTTAAAAAATACTAGATTGAGAACCACTGCAATAAAAGAGCCGTTTTATCCCAACAACGTTATTTGGGTTTGACGTCATTAGTCAAAAGGTCAGACGACACAGGTTCCGATTACCCACCTATATATAAACTGCCTGCAGTTCTGTGTTCAAATCTTGTCTGATTTCGCTGACATTTTCTTTTGCTGTTGGCCACCAGGTGCAGTTAGTTTGCCTATTTTTGTGTTTTCTTGTCCGCAGGTGAACACCTTTACCGTTTCTATCTCTGGATATCACTGTTTATCATATCTTATAAATAGCTTGAGACGTTTACATGTCCTGGAACATCTCCTGACCACGAGATAAAATAAACTTGGATGACGTCTAGAGGTCAGCTTAACAAATAAGTTATTAATAGCTGAGGTGACCGAGCGGTTGGTGTGGCTGTGTCGTGATTAGGGGGACGTCGGTTCAAACATTTAGCAAGGCATACACACGCGCATATATATATATATATATATATATATATATATATATATATATATATATATATATATCAATGTATCTATCAATCTATATATCTATCAATCTATCTACATGTCTATCAATCTATATATACATCTTTCAATATATATATATGTCTATCTATATATCTATCAATCTATCTATATGTTTATCAATCTATCTATATGTCTATCAATATATCTATTAATCGATCTATATGTCTATCAATCTATCTATATGTCTATCAATCTGTCTATATATCTATCAAGCTATCTATATGTCTATCAATCTATTTATATGTCTATCAATCTGTCTATATATCTATCAAGCTATCTATATATCTATATATCTATCAATCTATCTATATATCTATCAATCTATCTACATGTCTATAAATCTATATATACATCTTTCAATATATCTATATGTCTATCTATATATCTATCAATCTATCTATATGTTTATCAATCTATCTATATGTCTATCAATATATCTATTAATCGATCTATATGTCTATCAATCTATCTATATGTCTATCAATCTGTCTATATATCTATCAAGCTATCTATATGTCTATCAATCTATTTATATGTCTATCAATCTGTCTATATATCTATCAAGCTATCTATATATCTATCAATCTATCTATATATCTGTCAATCTATCTATATGTCTATCAATATATCTATATCTCTATCAATCTATTTATATGTCTTTCAATCTATCTATATATCTATCAATCTATCTATATATCTATCAATCTATCTATATGTCTATCAATCTATCTATATGTCTATCAATCTATCTATATATTGATCTTCTTGTCGTCCTAACTTAACGTCTTTATACTGGTTTAGAAGACTCTGCAGAGTCTGTATACAACTAGTTTCATTTACATTACCTTCCTTTATTAAGCCTTTCAGTTTTCAGCATTAGGTATATAGATATATATATAGCTAGCTTATACACTACACGGTGACTATTGGGACAGGCTGCATTTATTCATTAGTTTTATAAATACTTCTCCCGGCGGGAAAAAGGCTTGAGGAGAGAAAAGACTACTTACGACAAAAAAGTCTTCGCCAGGGGATAAGGTGAACCCAAAGAAGGAGTAGGCGTGGTGGAACTTGTTTTATACATTATGCAAAGACTGGATAATTATCCAATTTCATAATTATGGCTACTTTTCACCGTTCGTTGGTCACCATACTAGTGTCTGTTTATTGTCGTAAGTCGGTCACAGTACCACGTGATCCCCAGGCAGCCACTCAGAAGGTCAAAACCCATAATTTTCGGTGAAGAAAATTTTTAAATTATTAGGTCGTTAGTTCGAATCCAGCTGATGTGATGTTTTTTTTCCTTTCAAAGTTGTATAACACAGACCTTTCCAGTGTTTGTATTTTGTTTTGAAAACTATTTTTGAAAACGTACAATAGATTCTTCATTGAAATATGTGCACACTGAATATCTTTATGCAGTAATATTATTTCGTATATTTCTTAGTGGATGTCTAATCAGTGAGCGTTTTCCTTCTTCTTCGGCGTTCACTCTCAATCCCCCACTACCAAACCCTGAACAGGGCTTTGCAAGTAGCAGGATGTAGTCCGGAAAACATAATGCGTTGTGTCGCTAGTTTCGAGAATGGTCTGTAATCTGGCAAATTGAGTTTAATGTAGATAAATGTACAGTTATCCATATGGGTAGATCCAATATGGAACATAATTACAGAATGGGCGAGAACAATATCAGAATGATAGATAAAGAAAGGGACCTTTGGGAGTTATAATAGATCATGCAGGTAAGGTGAGGGAGCAAGATCAGGTAGCAGTGAAAAAGGCAAATGCAATGTTAGGGATGATAAAAAGAAATATTAAACATAGGAGCAAGGAAGTGATAGTGAAACTGTATAAAGCATTAGTTAGACCTAGATTGGATAACTGTGTACAGGTGTGGAGTCCTTATTAGAGAGGGGATATAAACATGCTGGAAAGAATACAAAAAAGAGCGACAAAGATGATAGTGGAATTCCAGAATGACAGTTATGAGGAACGACTCAGAAAAACCGGCCTACAGTGTCTCGAAGAGAGAAGAATTCGTGGTGACTTAATTCAGGTTTATAAGATGATCAGAGGAATGGATAAATTAGACTATAACAAGTTTGTTTTTAAATACAACCACTTACAATAACAAGAGGGCATAGCTACAAGCTGACTAAAGAGAGGTCCAGGTTAGATATTAGGAAATATTTTTTTAGTCAGAGAGTGGTGTCTGCTTGGAATGCATTGCCAGGGGAGGTAGTGGAGGCAGGGACAGTTAATGCATTTAAGAATACATTGGATGCGCATAGCTTGTAGAGCAAGGTGATGTAAATGTAACTGGTTGTATACAGACTCTGCAGAGTCTTCTAAACCAGTATAAAGACGTTAAGTTAAGTTAAGTTAACAGCTTGACTGCGATATTTGCACCTTTCGGTCCGACACATCGTCCTTGGTAGTAGTTAGTGCTAACATTATAAATTGTATACTGTTGCTATACGGGGCTAGCTATGTGTCCCAGAGGAACAACTCGTGACATTTAAAAACAAATGTTATACCAATTTTATACAACAAACATATAAGTATAAAAATATTTATATGACCCAAGATAGTAGTGGAAAATTTAGAAATCTTTAGGTAAACCGTTCGAACCCGGCTCTTGTCAACTTTTGTTGTTGTTGCAAAGTTGTATGTGTAGCAGAGTCCAGGTTTCCACTTGGTTATTATATCTAGAATGTTACCACACTCATCCACATCATCCACAACCACACACAGCAAAAAACATAGCACGCAGCAGGTGGCATATTTATTGTATCATACTCGTACAACAACTATTAAAGTGAGTGCAACGAAATTACAAACAATACAAGAAATACAATCTTATCTAAATAGATACTCGGAGTTTATAAGCATAAGCTATTGATGTTGCTCCAGACTACACCAACCCAGTTCTAGCCGCACACTGCCCTCCCCTTATCTGCACCCTCAACACACTCTCAAAAATTCGTCCTCACGTTCGTATTCTGTGACACTCAGCTCCCATCAGGCGGGTGATCTGGACATAATACATTCAATCGATTCAATGTATACTTACATATGATCACACACTAAATCGATCTGCATATACACACACTCTGGAACATACATCGTTTCATCGGTGTCTACACACCATACACACATATAGGTCTCTCCTAGTCTATCTGTACACTCACGTAACTTCAGAACATACGTCGTTCACAGGGTGTCCTGCACGTACAACACACATTCAGATTACCTCTAAACACAGGGCGCCCAACACACACCTTATAGAGCGACTGGCCAAGACTCAAAGGCGTATGCTGGTTGAGCCATCCTGTTCTACCTTACTAACATTCGTAACAGAGCCTATCAATCACTCCTCTATTAAGTCGGCTAAACAGACTTCTAGCTAAATTCTCTCTCTCTCTCTCTCTCTCTCTCTCTCTCTCTCTCTCTCCATGGCCAGTCTGATTTAGCTAAACTTTGTCTAGTATTATGTAGTCTCAAGCAGTATCAGATCTGTCCAATGGATCTCTGAGGGATGGCTCCCTGGGGGATGGATCTACCTCCATTTAGTAGTTATTGGAACGACTCATTCTGCATTCCTGTCACTCAAAATGTCGCAGCAAGCTCTGCTGGCCTCTATCTGTCACTCATCCCACACTACCCAAATTGGAACGACAGAGTGGTCAACACCTAGCGTCTACCTGGACCAAATCCGTTTCTTTCCCCCAACCACCAGTTTTCCTTTGCTAACTTAGTATCGAGACGGTGAGTGACCTTGGCGTAGTGTCCAGACGGAAAGTGACGTTGGCACATATTCAGGTACCTTTGTTCTCAGAGTCGCCGACCACATCACCCCTGCCTTAAACGCTTATGCTCGGGCTGGAACTGTTACACAAGATAATAACCGTTTCATTGTTCTTATTTAATTTTGATTGGCTTCTAAAGAAATTTGTGGTTATTAACAGATCGTTGCTAGTAAAACATTTAAAAAATGGAAACAAATAAATCTCCCACGCAACACTAATTTATTCAGTAAATTTAAATAGTTTAATCTTACAAATTTGAAATGAAAAACTTGAATAAAACACTTGAATGAAAAATTGAATGATAAACGAGTTATATATGAACTAAAAACTTGAATAAAAAAAACTTGAATGAAAAGCTGGAAGAACAAACTTGAAGGAAATATTTGAATAAAAAAACTATCATGACATGGTCTATTCATATTTTGGCTGCCCGCATAACGGATGTACAGGACTAAAGAATACACGGTGCATGCTACGATAGTCGCAGAGCAGTGTGGAGGGTATTTTACTGTTTTTTTAATGTAACACTCAATATTTATGAAAAACATAGGTCGTATCGGATCTCGAAGGGGGAGAAGAGTAATCAGGGCCAGGTGAAACATACTGATCAAGGTGGGAGAGAAGAGTAGCCAGGGCCAGGTGAGACATACTGATCAAGGTGGGAGAGAAGAGTAGCCAGGGCCAGGTGAAACATACTGATCAAGGTGGGAGAGAAGAGTAGTCAGGGCCAGGTGAAACATACTGATCAAGGTGGGAGAGAAGAGTAATTAGGGCCAGGTGAGACATACTGATCAAGGTGGGAGAGAAGAGTAACCAGGGCCAGGTGAGACATACTGATCAAGGAGGGAGAGAAGAGTAATTAGGGCCAGGTGAGACATACTGATCAAAGTGGGAGAGAAGAGTAATTAGGGCCAGGTAAACATACTGATCAAGGTAGGAGAGAAGAGTAATCAGGGCCAGGTGAAACATACTGATCAAAGTGGGAGAGAAGAGTAATTAGGACCAGGTAAACATACTGATCAAGGTGGGAGAGAAGAGTAATTAGGACCAGGTAAACATACTGATCAAGGTGGGAGAGAAGAGTAATCAGGGCCAGGTGAAACATACTGATCAAAGTGGGAGAGAAGAGTAATTAGGACCAGGTAAACATACTGATCAAGGTGGGAGAGAAGAGTAATTAGGACCAGGTAAACATACTGATCAAGGTGGGAGAGAAGAGTAATCAGGGCCAGGTGAAACATACTGATCAAGAGCTCACGTCACGTCCCCTTTTTATGTCCTAGAAACAGGCAATGTCACAGCAGTCTGGTCAACGAGGTAGGGATTGGCACTGTAAGACTCATAGTCTTAATCGGCCTGTGCATCTAAAAGGCCGTTAGCCCTTGTGCAGGTCCCAACCCTAGACGGGTGCATTTCTCTGCTTAGCGGGCTGGGCTCGAGCAGTGATAGATATTTTGGTTTTGTGCTGATCTCATCTCGGTTTCCAGTCGATTCTGTCTGGGGCACGGATTGTCCAGTGGATGGCTAACTTCTGTCTGGGGCACGGGTTGTCCAGTGGATGGCTAACTTCTGTCTGGGGCACGGGTTGTCCAGTGGATGGCTAACTTCTGTCTAGGGCACGGGTTGTCCAGTGGATGGCAAACTTCTGTCTGGGGCACGGGTTGTCCAGTGGATGGCTAACTTCTGTCTGGGGCACGGGTTGTCCAGTGGATGGCAAACTTCTGTCTGGGGCACGGGTTATCCAGTGGATGGCTAACTTCTGTCTGGGGCACTGGTTGTCCAGTGGGTGGCTAACTTCTGTCTGTCTGTGGCTCGGGTTGTCCAGTGGATGGCTAACTTCTGTCTGGGGCACTGGTTGTCCAGTGGATGGCTAACTTCTGTCTGGGGCACTGGTTGTCCAGTGGATGGGAAACTTCTGTCTGGGGTACTGGTTGTCCAGTGGATGGCTAACTTCTGTCTGGGGTACTGGTTGTCCAGTGGATGGCTAACTTCTGTCTGTCTGGGGCACGGCTTGTCCAGTGGATGGCTAACTTCTGTCTGGGGCACGGGTTGTTCAGTGGATGGCTAACTTCTGTCTGTGGTTCGGGTTGTCCAGTGGATGGTTAACTTGTTTGTTTCAGGATGGCGAGTGGTGTGCTCCTCGAACGAGTCTTGCCATCCAGTGGGTTGTCTGCTTGACGATCTTTTGTTTTTGCTGTCCGGGTACCACAGGGTGGTCGCTATGCTCCAGCGTTCGTCTTTCCGTCTGACTACATGGCAAGCCCTTGGGATTGTTGGCATGATGGATGACATCCTTGACGTGTGACAATGACCGGATGCCACTGTTGTGTAGGCCCATCTGGCGCTGTTGCCTAGGTGATAGGCCCACGAGATGGCGCTCAAATGAGGCATGTGTTGTCCTTAGTAGTGACGCCAATGAGCAGATCTTCCCTGTCCACTAAGGAGATCTTCACTCTCCACTAATGAGATCTTCACTCTACACTAATGAGATCTTCACTCTCTACTAATGAGATCTTCACTCTCCACTAATGAGATCTTCACTCTCCACTAATGAGATCTTCACACTCCACTAATGAGATCTTCACTCTCCACTAATGAGATCTTCACTCTCTACTAATGAGATCTTCACTCTCCACTAAGGAGATCTTCACTCTCCACTAATGAGGAGATCTTCACTCTCCACTAAGGAGATCTTCACTCTCCACTAATGAGCAGATCTTCACTCTCCACTAAGGAGATCTTCACTCTCCACTAATGAGGAGATCTTCACTCTCCACTAAGGAGATCTTCACTCTCCACTAAGGAGATCTTCACTCTCCACTAATGAGGAGATCTTCACTCTCCACTAAGGAGATCTTCACTCTCCACTAATGAGGAGATCTTCACTCTCCACTAAGGAGATCTTCACTCTCCACTAAGGAGATCTTCACTCTCCATTAAGGAGATCTTCAGTCTCCACTAATGAGGAGATCTTTACTCTCCACTAAGGAGATCTTCACTCTCCACTAATGAGGAGATCTTCACTCTCCACTAAGGAGATCTTCACTCTCCACTAATGAGCAGATCTTCACTCTCCACTAAGGAGATCTTCACTCTCCACTAATGAGGAGATCTTCACTCTCCACTAAGGAGATCTTCACTCTCCACTAAGGAGATCTTCACTCTCCACTAATGAGGAGATCTTCACTCTCCACTAAGGAGATCTTCACTCTCCACTAATGAGGAGATCTTCACTCTCCACTAAGGAGATCTTCACTCTCCACTAAGGAGATCTTCACTCTCCATTAAGGAGATCTTCACTCTCCACTAATGAGGAGATCTTTACTCTCCACTAAGGAGATCTTCACTCTCCACTAATGAGGAGATCTTCACTCTCCACTAAGGAGATCTTCACTCTCCACTAATGAGCAGATCTTCACTCTCCACTAAGGAGATCTTCACTCTCCACTAATGAGGAGATCTTCACTCTCCACTAAGGAGATCTTCACTCTCCACTAATGAGGAGATCTTTACTCTCCCCTAATGAGGAGATCGTCACTCTCCACTGAGGAGATATTCACTCTACACTAAGGAGATCTTCACTCTCCACTAATGAGGAGATCTTCACTCTGCACTAAGGAGATCTTCACTCTCCACTAATGAGCAGATCTTCACTCTCCACTAAGGAGATCTTCACTCTCCACTAATGAGCAGATCTTCACTCTCCACTAAGGAGATCTTCACTCTCCACTAATGAGCAGATCTTCACTCTCCACTAAGGAGATCTTCACTCTCCACTAATGAGGAGATCTTTACTCTCCACTAATGAGGAGATCTTCACTCTCCACTAATGAGGAGATATTTACTCTCCACTAATGAGGAGATCTTCACTCTCCACTAATGAGGAGATCTTCACTCTCCACTAAGGAGATCTTCACTCTCCACTAAGGAGATCTTCACTCTCCACTAATGAGGAGATCTTCACTCTCCACTAAGGAGATCTTCACTCTCCACTAATGAGCAGATCTTCACTCTCCACTAAGGAGATCTTCACTCTCCACTAATGACCAGATCTTCACTCTCCACTAAGGAGATCTTCACTCTCCACTAATGAGCTGATCTTCAATTTCCACTAAGGAGATCTTCACTCTCCACTAATGAGCAGATCTTCACCCTCCACTACAGCTAGGAGAAAACCAGTCCGCCTACTCAATCACGCCTCGCGATGTATGAAGAGTCACTGTAACCTGATACCGAACATTTCTCTAGTGAACTCAACTGAGCAGCAATAGCTCTGGATAACAACAACAACAAAACCGTAGCTAGAAACTCGTTTCCTTCTCGTTTCTTTCTAGCTAGAAGGCTAACACCCTTCCCACTCAACCATCTACTCCTCTGATTTACATCAGCGTATCAGAGAATGACCAACACAATCGTGATGTTACTACTTGAATACAGGAGAGCGGTTCTATCGTAGAAGAGTTATCCCCCTCTGGCGACAAGCTGCGATCGTGGCAGTCTGTTACGTGTTCTCTTGTTTGTCCAACACAGAACAAACAACATAACTAAGCCATTAAATATGAGACCATGAATCTTTGTTAAAATTAATCTGGTAAAATGAAACCCCCTTAAAGCGATGTCTGTCAACGTGTCCAGACAGTGGACCGTTATTTGATTCTAACTGGGGCAAGGGATCCCAAGTTGGGGTCAGAGAACCGGTCTATGTTGGGGGTAAGGTGTGGGGGTTTGAGTGAAGAGTTTTGTGGACCGACAGGGATGGGTCACGAGGAACTTAAGTGAAAGGTCACGTGGAACGTAAGTGGAAGGTCAGTGAAAGGTCACGTGGGCCGACAGTGACAGGTCATGGGGAACATCAGTGAAAGGTAATGTGGAAGGTTAGTGAAAGGTGTTGTGGGCCGACAGTGAAAGGTCATGGGGAACGTCAGTGAACGGTCAAGTGGGCCGACAGAGAAAGCTCATGTGGAAGGTCAGTGAAAGGTCACGTGGGCCGACAGAGAAATGTCTTGTGTGACGACAGTAAAGGTCATGTGGAACATCAGTGAACGGTCACTTAGGCCAACAGAGAAAGGTCATGTGGAAGGTCAGTGAAAGGTCACGTGGGCCGACAGAGAAATGTCTTGTGGGCGACAGTAAAGGTCATGTGGAACGTCAGTTAACGGTCACTTGGGCCGACAGAGAAAGGTCATGTGGGCCATCACTGAAGTGTCATGTGGACTGACAGTGAAAGGTCAAGTAGAGATCCTTGTAATGTAATGTGGGGTGAGGGTTATTTAGAGCGGGCAGGAGAGGAGTTGGTGGGGGGTGGGGGTGGGGGGGGGGGACAAAGAAGAATAATGTAGGCCATGTGGGGTTAATGATGTAGGAGGGACATGTAAGGGGGGGGGGGCATGGGGGATCAATTTAGAGACATGGGGGTCCGTGAAAAGTCATGTGTAGATAAATGAAGATTTTTGTGTTCGTCAATGAAGAGTCATAATTGGGTACATGAAGAGTCTCGTGTGGGTAAACAAAGGAGACATCTGTTGGACAATGAAGAGTCATGTGGGGGGGGGGGGGGGGGGGGTTAATGGAGAGTCAGGTGGGGGTCAATAGAGAGTCATTGGGGTTCAATGGAGAGTTATGTGTGGGGGAGGGGGGGGGTTTCCATAGAGAGTTATGTGGGGGGGGGGCATAGAGAGTTATGTGGGGGTCAACGGAGAGTTATGTGGGGGGGGGGGGGGATCAATAGAGAGTTATGTGGGGGAGGGGATCAATAGAGAGTTATGTGGGGCAGGGGTTCAATGGAGAGTTATGTGGGGGGGGGGGGTCAATGGAGAGTCAGGTGGGGGTCAATAGAGAGTCATTGGGGTTCAATGGAGAGTTATGTGTGGGGGAGGGGGGGTTTCCATAGAGACTTATGTGGGGGGGGGGGCATAGAGAGTTATGTGGGGGTCAACGGAGAGTTATGTGGGGGGGGGGGGATCAATAGAGAGTTATGTGGGGGAGGGGATCAATGGAGAGTTATGTGGGGCAGGGGGTCAATGGAGAGTTATGTGGGGGGGGGGGTCAATGGAGAGTTATGTGGGGGGTGGGGGCCAATGGAGAGTTATGTGGGGGGGGGGGGTCAATGGAGAGTTATGTGGGGGGGGAGGGATCAATAGAGAGTTGTTGGGGGGGGGGGTCAATAGAGGGTTATGTTGGGGGGGGGGTCAATGGAGAGTTATGTGGGGGGGGGGTCAATGGAGAGTTATGGGGGGGGGTCAATGGAGAGTTATATAGGGGGGGGGGTCAATGGAGAGTTATGTTGGGGGGGGGTCAATGGAGAGTTATGTGGAGGGGGGGTCAATAGAGAGTTTTGTGTGGGGGGGGTTGTCAATGGAGAGTTATGTGGGGGGGGGGTCAATAGAGAGTTATGTGGGGGGGGGGATCAATAGAGAGTTATGTGGGGCGGGGGATCAATAGAGAGTTATGTGGGGGTCAATGGAGAGTTATGTGGGGGGGGGTGTCAATGGAGAGTTATGTGGGGGGGTCAATGGAGAGTTATGTAGGGGTCAATGGAGAGTTATGTGGGGGTCAATGGAGAGTTATGAGGGGGGGGGTCAATGGAGAGTTATATGGGGGGGGGGGGTCAATAGAGAGTTATGTGGCGGTCAATGGAGAGTTATGTGGGGGGGGGTCAATGGAGAGTTATGTGGGGGTCAATGGAGAGTTATGGGGGGGGGGGTCAATGGAGAGTTATATGGGGGGGGGTCAATAGAGAGTTATGTGGGGGTCAATGGAGAGTTATGTGGGGGTGGGGTCAATGGAAAGTTATGTGGGGGGGGGGGAGGGGGGTCAATGGAGAGTTATGTGGGGGGGGGGGTCAATGGAGTGTTATGTGGGGGGGGGGTCAATGGAGAGTTATGTGGGGAAAGGGGGGGGGTCAATGGAGAGTTATGTTGGGGGGGGGATCAATAGAGAGTTATGTGGGGCGGGGGATCAATAGAGAGTTATGTGGGGGGGGGGGGTGTCAATGGAGAGTTATGTGGAGGGGGGGGTCAATGGAGAGTTATGTGGGGGGGGGGTCAATAGAGAGTTATGTGGGGGTCAATGGAGAGTTATGTGGGGGGGGGATCAATGGAGAGTTATGTGGGGGGTGGGGTCAATGGAGAGTTATGTGGGGGGGGGGGGTCAATAGAGAGTTTGTGGGGGGGGTCTATGGAGAGTTATGTGGGGGGGGGGTCAATGGAGAGTTATGTGGGGGGGGCAATGGAGAGTTATGGGGGGGTCAATGGAGAGTTATGTGGGGGGGGAGGGTCTATGGAGAGTTATGTGTGGGGGGGGGGTCAATGGAGAGTTATGGGGGGGGGGGGTCAATGGAGAATTATGTGGGGGGGGGTCAATGGAGAGTTATGTGGGGCGGGGATTCAATGGTGAGTTATGTGGGGTGGGGGGGGTCAATGGAGAGTTATGTAGGGGGGGGGGGTCAATGGAGAGTTATGTGTGGCGGGGTCAATGGAGAGTTATGTAGGGCGAGGGGGTCAATGGAGAGTTATGTGGGGCGGGGGGTCAATGGAGAGTTATGTGGGGGGGGGGTCAATGGAGAGTTATGTGGGGTGGGGGTCAATGGAGAGTTATGTGGGGGGTGGGGTCAATGGAGAGTTATGTGGATGGGGGTCAATGGAGAGTTATGTGGGGGGGGGGTCAATGGAGAGTGTTGTGGGGGGGGGGGTCAATGGAGAGTTATGTGGGGGTGGGTCAATGGAGAGTTATGTGGGGGGGGGGGGGGGTCAATGGAGAGTTATGTGGCGGGGGGTCAATGGAGAGTTATGGGGGGGGGGTGGGGGGGTCCAATGGAGAGTTATGGGGGGGGTCAATGGAGGGTTATGGGGGGGTCAATGGAGAGTTATGTCGGGCGTGGCTCAATGGAGAGTTATGTTGGGGGAGGGGGGGAGTCAATGGAGATTTATGTGGTGGGGAGGGGGTCAATGGAGAGTTATGTGGGGGGTGGGGTTAATGGAGAGTTATATGGAGGGGGGGGTCCATGGAGAGTTATGTGGGGGGGTCAATGGAGAGTTATGTGGGGGGTCAATGGAGAGTTATGTGTGGGGGGGGGGGTCAATGGAGAGTTATGGGGGGGGGGTCAATGAAGAGTCATGTGGGGGGTGGGGATCAATGGAGAGTCATGGGGGGGGTCAATGGAGAGTCATGTGGGGGGGGTCAATGGAGAGTTTTGTGAGGGGGAGGGGGGTCAATGGAGAGTTATGTGGGGGGAGGGGGTCAATGGAGATTTATAGCGGGGGGTGGGGTCAATGAACAGTTATGTGGGGGGTGGGGTCAATGGAGAGGTATATGGAGGGGGGGGGGGTCCATGGAGAGTTATGTGGGGGGGGTCAATGGAGAGTTATGTGGGGGGAGGGGGGGTCAATGGAGAGTTATGTGGGGGATGGGGGGTCAATGGAGAGTTATTTGGGGGGGGGGATGGAGAGTCATGTGGGGGGTGGGGGTCAATGGAGAGTCATGGGGCGGTCAAGGGAGAGTCATGTGGGGGGGGGGGGGTCAATGGAGAGTTATGTGAGGGGGAGGGGGGTCAATGGAGAGTTATGTGGGGGGGGGGTTAATGGAGAGTTATGGGGGGAGGGTCAATGGAGAGTCATATGGGGGGTTGGGGTCAATGGAAAGTCATGGGGGGGTCAACGGAGAGTTATGTGGGGGGGGGGAGTCAATGGAGAGTCATGTGGGGGGTCAATAGAGAGTTGTGTGGGAGGGGGGGGTCAATGGAGAGGTATGGGGGGGGGGTCAATGGAGAGTTATGGGGGGGGAGTCAATGGAGAGTTTTTTGGGGCGGGGGAGTCATTAGAGAGTTATCTTGGGGGGGGGGAGGTCAATGGAGAATGGAGAGTTATGTGGGGGGGGGTAATGGATAATTATGTGGGGGGTCAATGGAGAGTTATATGGGGGGTCAATGGTGAGTTATGTGGAGGTCAATGGATAGTTATGTGGGGGGTCAATGGAGAGTTATGTGGGGGTCAATGGAGAGTTATGTGGGGGGTCAATAGAGAGGTGTGTGGCGGGAGGGGGGGGGCGTCAATGGAGAGTTATGTGGGGGGTGGGGGGGTCAATGGAGAGTTATGTGGGGGTCAATGGAGAGTTATGTGGGGGGTAAATGGAGAGTTATGTGGGGGGGTCGATGGAGAGTTATGTGGGGGGTGGGGGGTTAGTCAATGGAGAGTTATGTGGGGGGTCAATAGAGAGTTTTGTGGGGGTCAATGGAGAGTTATGTGGGGGTCAATGGAGAGTTATGTGGGGGTCAATGGAGAGTTATGTGGGGGTCAATGTAGAGTTATGTGGGGGGTCAATGGAGAGTTATGTGGGGGTCAATGGAGAGTTATGTGGAGGTCAATCGAGAGTTATGTGGGGGTCAATGTAGAGTTATGTGGGGGTCAATGGAGAGTTATGTGGGGGTCAATGTAGATTTATGTGGGGCGTCAATGGAGAGTTATGTGGGGGTCAATGGAGAGTAATGTGGGGGTCAATGGAGAGTTATGTGGGGGTCAATGTAGAGTTATGTGGGGGGTCAATGGAGAGTTATGTGGGGGTCAATGGAGAGTTATGTGGGGGTCAATTGAGAGTCTTGTGGGGGTCAATGGAGAGTCTTGTGGGGGTCAATGGAGAGTTATGTGGGGGTCAATGGAGAGTCTTGAGGGGGTTAATGGAGAGTTATGGGGGGTCAATGGAGAATTGTGGGGGGGGGGGGGGGGTCAATGGGGAGTTATTTGGGGGTCAATGGATAGTTATGTGGGGGTCAATGGAGAGTTATGTGGGGGTCAATGGTCAATGGAGAGTTGTGTGGGTGTCAATGGAGAGTCTTGTGGGGGTCAATGGAGAGTTATGTGGCGGTCAATAGGGGGGTCAATGGAGAGTTATGTGGGGGTCAATGGAGAGTTATGTGGGGGGGGGGTCAATGGGGAGTTATTTGGGGGTCAATGGATAGTTATGTGGGTGTCAATGGAGAGTTATGTGGGGGTCAATGGTCAATGGAGAGTTGTGTGGGTGTCAATGGAGAGTCTTCTGGGGGTCAATGGAGAGTTATGTGGCGGTCAATAGGGGGGGTCAATGGAGAGTTATGTGGGGGTCAATGGAGAGTTATGTGGGGGTCAATGGAGAGTTATGTGGGGGTCAATGTAGAGGTATGTGGGGGTCAATGGAGAGTTATGTGGGGGTCAATGTAGAGGTATGTGGGGGGTCAATGGAGAGTTATGTGGGGGGTCAATGGAGAGTTATGTGGGGGTCAATGGAGAGTTATGTGGGGGTCAATTGAGAGTCTTGTGGGGGTCAATGGAGAGTCTTGTGGGGGTCAATGGAGAGTTATTTAGGGGTCAATGGAGAGTCTTGTGGGGGTTAATGGAGAGTTATGGGGGGTCAATGGAGAATTGTGTGGGGGTCAATGGAGAGTCTTGTGGGGGTCAATGGAGAGTTATGGTGGGTCAATGGAGAGTTATGTGGGGGTCAATGGAGAGTCTTGTGGGGGTCAATGGAGAGTCTTGTTGGGGTCAATGGAGATTTATGGGGGGTCAATTGAGAATAGTGTGGGGGTCAATGGAGAGTTATTGGGGGTCAATGGAGGGTTATGGGGGGGGGGTCAATGGAGGGTTATTGGGGGGGGGGGGGGTTCAATGGAGTTATGTGGGATGGGGGTCAATGAAGAGTTATGGGTGGGGTCAATGGAGAGTTATGGGGGGGGGTCAATAGATAGTTATGTGGGGGAGGGGTCAATGGAGAGTTATGGGGGGGGGTCAATGGAGAGTTATGGGGGGGTCAATGGAGAGTTATGGGGGGTCAATGGAGAGTTATGTGGGGGGGGGGTCAATGGAGAGTTATTTGGGGGTCAATGGATAGTTATGTGGGGGTCAATGGAGAGTTATGTGGGGGTCAATGGTCAATGGAGAGTTGTATAGGTGTCAATGGAGAGTCTTGTGGGGGTCAATGGAGAGTTATGTTGCGGTCAATAGGGGGGTCAATGGAGAGTTATGTGGGGGTCAATGGAGAGTTATGTGGGGGGGGTCAATGGAGAGTTATGTGGGGGGGATGGTGAATGGAGAGTTATGGGGGGGGGGGGTAATTTGAGAGTTATGGGGGGAGGGGGGTCAGTGGAGAGTAATGGGGGGGGGGTCAATAGAGAGTTATGTGGGGGTGGGGGAAGAAATGAAGAGTTTTTGGGGGGGGTAATTGGAGAGTTATGGGGGTAGGGGGGTCAGTGGAGAGTAATGGGGGGGGGGTCAATGGAGAGTTATGTGGGGGGGTCAATGGAGAGTTATGTAGGGGTCAATGGAGAGTTATGTGGGGGTCAATGGAGAGTCTTGTAGGGGTCAATGGAGAGTTATGTGGGGGTCAAATGAGAGTTATGTGGGGGTCATTGTAGAGTCATGTGGGGTCAATGGAGAGTTATGTGACGGGTCAATGGAGAGTTATGTGGAGGGAGGGGGGTCATTGAAATGAAGAGTCATGTGTGGGTAAAAAAAATGAAGAGTCATGTGAGGGTCAATGAAATGAAGAGTCATGTGTGGGTCAATGGAATGAAGAGTCATGTGGGGGTTGCTGAAGAGTTATATAAGCTAGTATGTGACGATTCATGTCGGGATTAATGAGTCATGTGGGTGGGTGAGAGGGGTGCCTCGTTAAAAAGCAACATGGGAGCTAAGTGGATCGCCATGTGAAGGTAGTGGTGGAGGGGGGGGGGGGTGGAAGATCACATGTCCGTCTGTTTAATCTTGTGAGACTCAAAGCTAAAACTAAGATCAGCGAAGTTACTGCCAGGGACTGCAATTGTCAATATGTGTACATGAACACAAGAGATTGATAGATCACTTCTCCTAGGTGTACATGAACGCAAGAGATTGATAGATCACTTCTCCGAGGCGTGCAAAGATTTTCGCCTCAAAATAAGCCTGAATAAAACAAATGTACTGAGACAAGGTCTAGATACCAACCCAATGATCACTATCCATAACTATGAACTGACAACTGTGGATCAGTTCACTGACCTGGGGTCTCTAATCATTGACAAGCTCTCCTTAGACTCCGAATTGGGTATTCCCATTGGCAGAGCTGCTATCATATTTTCTCGTCTTACAACACGTGTCTGGGAAAACCTCAAACTTAAAGCCAAGGCCATGGTCTACAATGCGTGTGCCGTCAGTACTCTTCTATATGGCAGCGAAACGTGGACAACGTATCCAAGCAAGAGCATAGGCTCAACACCTTTCCCCAACAGTGCATGAGATCCATCTTTGGCATCTCATGGAGAGACAATGTAACAAACGTCAGCTACCCAGAGCTGCCAAGACCCTTCTACGTCTCCACTTGGTGATCCTGGATAACAGACTGCAAAAGAGCAGACTGGCTAAGGAGAAGGGATCGAAGAGGGAAGGCTAACCCTGTACCCAAAAATGGCTACTGAAGTAGGATGTGTCGAACCGAAAGGTGTAAATATCGCAATCAAGCTGTAAACTACCACACGACGCATTAGGTTCTCCGGACTACATCTTGCTACTTGCAAAGCCCTTTTCATGGCTCGGTAGCGGGAGTTTGAGAACGAACGACGAAGACGAAGAAAAAGCTTTTCGATGAAAGGATCAACGAAGGATAATTGGAAACGTAAGTCTAGCTCTACAGAAAGTATGTTTCTAAACGTGTATTTATAACTATCAGGTACACTCGGCGCTGCCTGTGGTAATTATCAAGTTTTCAATTGTGTGTACATCTTGTCAATCAATGAACAGAGTTGGTCTTCAAGTGGGTAGAATTTTTAAAAACGCATTGCACACCAGGGCGTGAAGGAAATACATCTGGCAGTGGACGAGTTGTTTTGTGCTGTGATTGTTCAACCCGATGTGACCCTATAGTATCACATCACGTAACGTATTTATACTAGTTTGGAAGACTCTACAGAGTCTGTATACAACCAGTTTCATTTATATTACCTTGCTGTTATAGCTATCCGCATCTAATTTATTTTTATATGCATTAATTGCCCTTGTCTCTACTACTTCCTGTGGCAATGCATTCCAAGCATTCACCACTCTCTGACTAAAAATATATTTCCTAATATCTAATCTGGACCTTTCTTTAGTTAATTTGTAACTATGTCCACTTGTTCTTGTAGGTGACTGTATTTTGAGAGAAAAAAAACTTGTTATAGTCTAATTTATCCATTCCTCTGATCATCTTATAAACTTGTATTAAGTCACCACGAATTCTTCTCTTTCCTAGACAATGTAGGCCGGTTTTTCTGAGTTTTTCTTCATAACTGTCATTCTGGAATCCCACTATTAGTTTTGTCGCTCTTTTTTTAAAATCCTTTCCAGAATGTTTATATTCCTACGATAAGGACTCTACACCTGTACACAGTACTCCAATCTAGAACTAACTAATGCTTTATACAGTTTGACTATCAATTCTTTGCTCCTATGTTTAATATATACTTCAATTTATCAGAGTACATTATTATGGCCAATCAACTTTCTTAAGACGGGTTATCTAAAAAATAATATTATTTTTTTCAATCCTACGAGACGCTAAACGAGAGAGTTTATATCACCGACTGCTGATATACAATATGAACGAAAAGAGATGTGTGTCAATATATTCTTGAGTGACAAGACAGGCCAAATAGATAATGGGTTTCACTTAAATATGGTGTGGCCAGGACTAGGCGAGTTTCAGGTTACGCTTAAAATAACATTACATCGTTTCGTTTCTTGCTTGGTTCTATTTTTGACGTTACGAGTAATTGCTTTTGTCTGCCGGCAGATCCACAAAGGTGGGGCATGACCTGTCTTGTCGCGGTCAATGTAATCACATAGCAGACACTGCTGGCGGAGATAAAGTGGCAGACACTCATTTGTTCTATGTCTCAACTTGTTCTGAGAGTCACGGTCCCCGACCCTACAGCGATGTCTTCGTCTAATTGTGAGTCAAATACCCACTTAAACATGGGTAAAACTAACAGAGTACCACACGGTTTTCATAACCATGGGCAGTGAATGTAGGAAGGGGCGAAATAGCCAGACAAAGCTCGCAGCCAGACAGCTGATAGGCGCCAACAGGCATGAAAGTGATATCATCATATACACTGATGGGTCGGTGCAAAGTAGTGGAACATCCGGCTGGGGTTTCTCGGCTAGAATAAGAGACCGGATCGTTGCTGAACGAAGTGGCGCATACGAGACTACAACATCGAGTATGAGAATCGAGATGGAGGCGGTGACAGAAGCTCTGTAGTGGCTGTCTTCTTCTTCTTCTTCTTCGTACGCAGTCAGACAGTAACCATTATTTTTTCGAAAAAAGCGGCGGTCATCCTGAGGCTGTCGCCACTGCCATAGAGCTTGTCTTGCAGTTCCACTGGTGATGGCCACATCTGCTCTCTCTGATCCTCGGGCAGTTCTGCAGCAGATGTTGAGCGGTCATTTTACCAGTACCGCACGGGCATTCGTCGGTACCACCTATCTTCAATTTGTTGAATAGGTGGTACCTCAGTCTATTGTGGCCAGTGCGAAGTCTGAAGACAACGACCTGCTCTCTTCGGTTCAACTGGTAATAGGCATCGTTTTTGGTGTAACCAGTATGTTCGGTTTCCCATTTGGTCATGTATCTGGCTTTGATAAGCCGTTTTGACTCTTCGTACGTCATACTAGTATCTGTTTGTGGTAGTCTTGCAACTTCTTTTGCCAGTTTGTCTGCCTCCTCGTTGCCTTGGATGTTGCAGTGTGATAGGACCCACTGTACCACTACCCTTTTTGGTGCGGACTGCTGGCACAGTTTGCAGAGTGCTGCTCTTAAGTCATTAAGCTCAGTGTTTTTCTGGCTTTTTAGCGCTGTGACTACCGCGAGAGCATCTGTAAGCAGGACTAAATGGCTTTCATTTTCATTGTGTGTCACCATTTCTTCCACTGCCGCCCTCAGTGCCTCTGCCTCCGCTCTGAAATTGCTTGTGTACTTACCAGTAGCGAATGACAGTGTTATTTGTCTGCCATTTGGTAGGTTCAGGAATGCTCCTGCCCCTCCGTTCTGTGTAGTGTTTGTTACAGAACCGTCGGTGTATGCATGGGTCCAGTCCATGCTTGGGTAGCTTTTCGATATGAAGCTTAGGGTAGTATCTCTCCTTTCTTTTTCAGTCTGGCAGTTTTTGTTTCCAATACCTGGTATATTTTCTACCACCTCTGGAAAAAAATCTTGCCTCCAAGTAGGTTTTCGTACAGTAGTGATGGGTTTTGGTGTTGTTAGTGCGTTTATGGGATCTTCGTGCATCTTTGCTTTGGCTATTTCTGCAAAGTTTCTCCGCTTTAGTTTCCCATTTCCCAAATTGTTTAGTCTCTGGTGCATTGGATGGTCAGTCAGTCTTCGGAGTTTCTCTGACTGCAGCTGGGCTCTGCAGTCTCTTCTATCAGTCATGGATTGCAGTTTTGTAATCTTTTCAAATTCTACAATTGGCGTTGACTTCATGCCACCTGTTATAACTCTCATGGCTTGGTTTTGAAGTTTGCTGACTTTATCGAAGTTCGCCTTTGCTGCTGTTGTCCATGCCGCAATGCCATACTCGAGCACTGGTCTCACTCTTCCAGTGTACAATTTCTTTAGTATGCCTTCGTCTGCTCCCCAGCTTGTGCCAGCAAGTTTCTTCATGATTGCCATTCTTTCTCTGGCTCTCATTCGGTTTCTCTCGATCTGACTTTTCCATGTCATGCGCCGATCAAATGTGACTCCCAGATAGGTTGGGTTATCATTTGGCTGCAGGAATTTGCCATTTAGACTTAATTTGGTATTTTGGGGTTTTGTTGAAAGCGAGAATATTGTGCATGTGGCTTTCTCCTCGTTTATTTTGACCAGCCATGAGTTCGCCCACTCTTCCAGCGATGTTAGGGCCTGCTGCATCCGATTTCTTGCTATGGTGAGATTCTTTTCAGAGGTCTACATAGCCAGATCGTCTGCAAACATTGAGATATGGACTCTCCTTGGTATATTCTCTGTAATGTCGTTTATATATACCAGGAAGAGTGTGGGTGACAGTACTCCCCCTTTGGGTACTCCCTGCTCGAGTGTCACCTTTTTGCTCATCTGCCCTTGTACTTTGACTCTGGGGTGGCTGTCTGAGACATCTTCAGCAGGAGCAGCCCTCGTGTCAGACTCCCAAACACTACTTCGGAAGGTGCAGAATGGGTGGATACGATATGAGTGGATAGCAGCGCTGGAGACGTCAAATCTCCAGGGGCTGGTGTGGATCTACTGTCCTGGTCATGCCGAGGTTCCGGGCAACGAGCGAGCTGATTTTTTGGCATCACACGCACCATAACAGGCACAGTGGAAATGGATAAAGGTGACGTAGGGAAGGTTATCAAGGACCACCTGATGGAAAACGGCACTGCTTTGGATGAGTCTGCAAGGCACAGGCTGCGGCACTTTAAAATCAAATTAGGATTCAGTGGATCAGGGAACCTGAGAGGACGCAACAGGAAGGTGTACAACCAACAGGCTACAGGTACCATCAGCATCCACATTTTACGCCATCTGCTGAGAGAGACTGAGCACCTATGGGTATGCCCGGAGTGCAGTGAAGTCGACTCCTAGAACAGAACAGAACCCCTGGGTAATCTCAGTTCACTTCATCCCGTAACCCATCAGGTCGTTGGGGCACACCTGAAGACACTCCCACAACCCCACGTCAACTCTCTCTATCCGCTCACGCCAGTCAGGCCTCACCAGGACGAAAGTTTGACCACTATTGACAACTATTGACCACTATTGACCACTTGATCATTATTGACCACTAGTGACCTCTATTAACCACTATTGACCACTATTGTCCACTCTTGACCACTATTTCTAAAGGGTAATCTAAGGCGTGTATATATTTGCTAGCGAACCTGACACCTTTGTCAGATGACATAAGAGCTCTAACTACTCTGTCACTCATGACGATTGTGGGGCAGTGAGAAAGGGGTGGGTGGGGGGGGGGTATAGGGAGTTGCCGATGAGTGCCCTTAAGCTGAATGGTGATTAGATCTCCCGCCTTCGGGACATTTTGTTCTCAAATATCTTACAATCGAATTGAACTGATGGTATATGTGTGTGGTGGGTGATGAGCGTAAAGTCAGGTCAACAAAGAATACTGATCAGGCTATGTTAGTCAGGGTCAGGTGAAACATACTGATCAGGCAATGTTAGTCAGGGTCAGGTGAAACATACTGATCAGGCAATATTAGTCAGGGTCAGGTGAAACATACTTATAAGGCTATGTTAGTCAGGGTCAGGTGAGATATACTTATCAGGCTATGTTAGTCAGGGTCAGGTCAGACATACTGGTCAGGCTATGTTAGTCAGGGTCAGGTGAAACATACTGGTCAGGCTATGTTAGTCAGGGTCAGGCGAAACATACTGATCAGGCTATGTTAGTCAGGGTCAGGTGAAACATACTGATCAGGCTATGTTAGTCAGGGTCAGGTGAAACATACTGATTAGATTTTGTTAGTCAGGTCAGGTGAAACATACTGATTAGATTATGTTAATCAGGGTCAGGTGAATCATACTGATCATACTATGTTAGTTAGGGTCAGGTGAAACATACTGATCAGACTATGTTAGTCAGGTTCAAATGAAACATACTGTTCTTACTCAGTTAGTGAATAGATGAATAAGCAATTCACAAACTGCCGACCTTTGAAATAAAATGAGGTATGAACATCGTTACGTCCACGAGAAGACGCAGAAGGAGTGTGTACGACCAGCGAGTGAAAGGAACCACCACTATTCACACCCTCCGTCATTTGCTGAGAGGAACTGAACACCTATTGACACCCCCGGAGTGCAGTGACATCCGTCTTACTAACAAAATACACATCTTGTATAATGTTTCTCATTTCCTCAGCAGTGAATGTTTTTAATGAACCCGACGCGCTATTTGTAAACTGACGTAATTGAGCACAAAATGGCGTGGCACGAAAATCCACATTGAAAGAACCGTAATTAAATATCACGCTGTTCTGACGATTTATCTGCCTCTATATACTGATTAGACAACACATCTAATTATGATATATAATTCTATAAGCCTG
This sequence comes from Ariolimax columbianus, assembly GCA_036924085.1. Taxonomy (NCBI): domain Eukaryota; kingdom Metazoa; phylum Mollusca; class Gastropoda; order Stylommatophora; family Arionidae; genus Ariolimax; species Ariolimax columbianus. The sequence goes on from JAVGWX010000013.1 coordinate 73,250,372, forward strand.
TGCTACATCGACCCCGTCCTTTTCAGGTTAAAAAACCAATATAAATTAGGATCCATACACACTAGGTTTTCACGTTGTAAAGATCCACAATCATTACGCGATTTCCAAAAAAGCATTTCAATTTAAAGATTAGAAAGACAAACATACAACAAGATTTCAGCCTCAAAGAGGAGTGAAAGCGACAAATGTGTTGTTTGTAGTTATTTATGTTAGCCAGTACCCGCCCAACGTCCAGAATAATAAACAACGACATGCGAGTTTCAAGTGGGTCATTCCCATGTTAAGCCTAAAAAACAGGATGTCACGTGATTGGGTTTGAACACCAGCACCCAGTCCAGCTAAGCGAGAGATCACGCCACTGCCATCCCTGGTCTGAAAGAGGTGGGACCAGAGTGCCTGCATGCTAAATTAGCTTCAGTCGTCTTGACTTATGTCTTGCCACTGGTCCAAGGTTGCTAAGCGCCAGAGAGTGAGGTTGCTGACCAGCGCAACTGCTTCCTCACTATAATCCAAATACAGCGCGTTACTTCATCAGGACAAAACTGTGGGAAGATGTGGTCATCCACGCTTGCAATGGGCAGCGAACTTTATATAGGAGACCAAATAATTGTTTGTCTATCTACAATACCAGCAGTGAAGGCCAATGATTGGTTTATGCTGGATGACAAGGTTAAGTAAGTCATTGAATCGATAAATATGATGTAGTTGTTGCTGTCGTTGTTGCTGAGGCTGTTGGTGAGGATGTTGTTGCTGTTGTTGCTGTTGTGGCTGTTGTTGCTGCTGTTGGTGTTGTGGTTGTTGTTGTTGGTGTTGGTGTTGTGGTTGTTGTTGTTGGTGTTGGTGTTGTGGCTGTTGTTGTTGGTGTTGCGCTGTTGTTGCTGCTGTTGGTGTTGTGGTTGTTGTTGTTGATGTTGGTGTTGTGGTTGTTGTTGTTGGTGAGGATGTTTTTGCTGCTGTTGCTGTTGTTGTTGTTGTTGGTGTTGTGGTTGTTGTTGTTGGTGTTGTGGCTGTTGTTGTTGGTGTTGTGGCTGTTGTTGCTGCTGTTGGTGTTGTGGTTGTTGTTGTTGCTGCTGTAGGTGTTGTTGCTGTTGTTGTTGCTGTTGGTGTTGTGGTTGTGGCTGTTGTTGCTGCTGTTGGTGTTGTGGTTGTTGTTGTTGCATTTGGTGTTGTGGCTGTTGTTGTTGCTGTTGGTATTGTGGCTGTTGTTGCTGCTGTTGTGTTGTGGTTGTTGTTGTTGCTGCTGTTGGTGTTGTGGTTGTTGTTGTTGCTGCTGTTGGTGTTGTGGTTGTGGCTGTTGTTGCTGCTGTTGCTGTTGTGGCTGTTGTTGCTGCTGTTGGTGTTGTGGCTGTTGTTGTTGCTGTTGGTGTTGTGGTTGTTGCTGCTACTATTGGTGTTGTGGCTGTTGTTGCTGCTGTTGGTGTTGTGGTTGTTGTTGTTGTTGCTGTTGGTGTTGTGATTGTTGCTGCTACTATTGGTGGTGTGGCTGTTGTTGCTGCTGTTGGTGTTGTGGTTGTTGTTGTTGTTGCTGTTGGTGTTGTGGTTGTTGTTGTTGTGGCTGTTGGTGTTGTGGTTTTTGTTGCTGCTGTTGGTGTTGTGGCTGTTGGTGTTGCTGTTGTGTTGTGGCTGTTGATGTTGTGGCTGTTGATGTTGTGGCTGTTGGTGTTGCTGTTGTGTTGTGGCTGTTGATGTTGTGGCTGTTGATGTTGTGGCTGTTGGTGTTGTGGCTGTTGGTGTTGTGGCTGAATGAACACAATGAGAAAGTTTTCCTGTTTTGTGCGTCCTAAAAAGGATGTTAATTGGCGGGTTGCATTCCGAGCATGCTGATGAAGGTGGATCGAAGTTCTCCAGGCGGTTATGCTTTACGTGGCTTCATATGTGTATCGCTAGCTACTACGGTGATCATCTCGATCTCTCATCTCTAACATGTCTGATCAGTTTGTTTTGCCTGACCGGACGCACTGAGCCGCATTGTAAAACCATACATAAGTTTGGCTTAATGAACGCACCGGGACAGAAGCAAAACAAATCCAACGTTACGGACACAAGGTCTGCCTCTGGAACAAAGCAAATCAAAACAGAAAAGAAATCACAAAATAAACAAAAACAAAGGATAGACAGTTAATACAATACGCAAGACGGCAACCATTAACCAGAGACAGGCCAATAATGTGTGAAATAGGGTATACCACTTTGGACAGAGAAGGCCCAATATAAATTAATAATACATAAACCAATGATTGTTCGGACTAAAACAGGACTGGCAAATTTATTTAGGATCTAGGAATCAGGTATAACAAAGTTAGGAGTCAGGTATAACTAAGGAGGAAGGTACAACACAATTAGGAGGAAGGTATAACACAATTAGGAGTCGGGTATAACACAATTAGGAGTCAGGTACAACACAATTAGAAGTCAGGTATAACAGAATTAGGAGTCAGGTATAACAGAATTAGGAGTCAAGTATAACAGAATTAGGAGTCAGGTATAACAGAATTAGGAGTCAGGTTTAACAGAATTAGGAGTCAGGTATAACAGAATTAGGAGTCAGGTATAACAGAATTAGGAGTCAGGTATAACAGAATTAGGAGTCAGGTATAACAGAATTAGGAGTCAGGTATAACAGAATTAAGAGTCAGGTATAACAGAATTAGGAGTCAGGTATAACAGAATTAGGAGTCAGGTATAACAGAATTAGGAGTCAGGTATAACAGAATTAGGAGTCAGGTATAACAGAATTAGGAGTCAGGTATAACAGAATTAGGAGTCAGGTATAACAGAATTAGGAGTCAGGTATAACAGAATTAGGAGTCAGGTATAACAGAATTAGGAGTCAGGTATAACAGAATTAGGAGTCAGGTATAACAGAATTAGGAGTCAGGTA